>JAOXJP010077477.1:0-15092 GCA_025762735.1 Platanus orientalis
GTGTAGGCCCATCAAATTTGAGTATTAGCTGTTTCGTGTCCTGTATCAAAGCATCCATCTGAAGAAAATTTTATGCAGACGACCTCGAAATTTTGTTGTCTAGATAAATCTTCTTCATGACCCATAACTTATAAAGATGATAATTGGTTGTGACAATTAGAAGCATAAAATTGAAGAGGTATTGAGAAATACCCTTGTCACAGATAACTTCAAACTTATTTAAGAAAGCCACAGTTGTTAGAATCACATTTTTGAAGAGTGTCAAAGTTTTTTTTTTAAAATATATTATGTTTTGTTCATATTTTCAGTTCATGCTCTGGTTTTGATCACTACAATTTTAAAAATTATCAAAGAAGTTTTGTCCCAGTGGAAGTGAGAAAGCTCAAGGGAAGGTCAGATGCAGAACTTTTAACTAAATGTGAGTAAATTGAACCACCCCCAAGGTCAAAATCAAAGGACCCATTGAAGAAACTGGCTAGACACCATGTATTGCTCCCTATTTAAACCACCACCAATGTCAAAATCAAGAGCCTCATTGAAGAAACTGGCTAGCCACGATGCACTGCTCTCTATTTCATCAAACAACATTGCCAGAGTCAATCTTAAATTTTAATACTTGACCAATGACATTGTTGTCAGTGAAGTGAAAACATGTACCAACCCCCAGTATTCAATTTTGACCACAGTTAGGTCTGTCCCACCAAGTAAGTCAGAAAGAGAGTGGTCATATTTAGTTTGCAACACAATAGCTTGTTACTAGGCCATGGTTGTTTGCACTGATACAGAGGCTCAGTATAACAGAAGCATCTAGAAGTAAACGTGGAAATGTAGAGATCCCCTGGGCAATATGATGTACTTCTCACCCAGCTATCCCCAATTTGAAAAAATAATCATTTTAGAGACAGATACTAATAAAAGAAAGCAAAAAGACTCAACACCAGTTGGATTGTTTGGTTGACAGAAATTTCAGAGAGGAAGAAGGTGATGATGAAGAAGAATGGAAGAACAGTAGTGAGTTGGTTGTCTCTAAACATTAGAGAAACCTTATTTTATTAAAAAGAAAACGTACAGCTAAAGACAAAAATGCCCCTTACAGTAAGACTACATACCCTATACTCATACTACCCTCATGAGAACACACAAAGAAATGAAACACTTACCCTTCCACATCAACTTCTTCAGGAATGTCAAGACATCACCCGGTCCAATGTACTAGAACTTGCTTCATGCTAGATGTCCAAAAAACTACTGAAAGAACAGTAAGGCGAGATTTAAACCTTTCCAAAAATCTGACTACTAGTGTCAAAGGGTCTGGCATTGAGAAAGGTCAATTCCTTAATAGAACAAAATTTAAGTACCCTATTTTGTCTCACTAAGAGAAGGTACCCTATTTTATCTAATCCGAACACCTCATTCCCCCTCAATTTGCAGACCATGTTCTACATTACCAGATCAACATTTATTCAGTCCATCATCTCAACGGTATTTTCTATTTCAAGTTGTTATGCTTCCATGAAAAATTAGGTATATTAATAATAGGGTAGATGGGGATGTAGATACAAGTTAATAGAGCGGTCTTAGTCCAGTTCTGTGGTGCTGAGGCTAACTTTGCTTCCACAAATAAATCCAGGTCGCTCATGCACCTAGATCTCTCCCTTTAAGTCAGTTGGCACTAAATTTTGGTCAACTGTACCTCTCTACCTCAAATTATGTTCTGTTTGAAGGTGAACAAAAACAGTGAATTCCTCATCAATCAACAGAGTAACAATATGTTCTGGGCATTCAATAGGACTTTAAATATGTATAACTAAAAGTTATGCAAGCTGATTATCTGGGTGGCCATCAAAACAAAGATGGCTCAATGTCTGTAAATGATTAATAACTACAAATTTAAGCTATTCATATACTTCCTTCTCTCTCTCTCTCTCTCTACCAAAAAAAATGAATTTCTCTTTTAATTCAAGAATTGAAAACCATAGGACATAAAAATCATCCCCATCAGAAATATTAGATCTTTCCAATTCCTTGAGAAAGCAACCATCAAAATTTGAAAGGCTACTTCCTTTCCACCTACAGTCTACATATATTTAAGATGACATCAAAGTACCACGTCATGGCTATTTATTCACCCATAATTAACATGGAGCACCCCATTGACAACAAAATCCGCTATGAACAAAAATTTAGAAACAAAGTTTCATATAAGAACAGTTTTAACAGGCAACCGATTAAATAAATAAAGGGAGCAGAGCAAATGGGTTTCAGGTTTCAATCCAGAAAACCTGTCTTCTGAAAAACGGCGTTCCGGACACGGCGCAGATCCCTCCCTTTGAGCGTCCGCCCCACCCCTTCAAACACCGAGAACGTAGTGAGATGAGACCTTGCCACGATCTCGTGCGGTGGTAGCATCTCCTCCTCCGTGTACTCATCCTCCTCATCCAAAAAGTCCAAATTGGACGACACAATTGCCCCATTCCCCTTAGGCCAGACTGGTACTTTCACTGGAGCCGACTGGTGGAATTTCCCCGATGAAGATCCAGGAAATTCCTCGGAACTCGACCCCGACCGTGAGATCGGCACCGGCGGAATTGTGCGTGCCGCACTAGCGGCCGACAACGAAGAGTTTAGAGCTGGTTTTCGCTGCACAAGCGGGAAGGGATCGTCCGCTAACGCCGCCGAGAGACCGAATCTCTCCGGACGGTATGAGTGGCGGTGATTGGTCGGAGAATTGGACGCCGTCGAAAAATCCGGGGAATTCGAACCCAAGGAATTCTCTTTAGGAGAATCGGAGAGCTCAGACGACCAAATCACGTCGCTCTCGTCCAATTCGAAGGGATTTGAATCAGAATCTGGTTGTTTCAGCAGGCCAAGGAATCGGATCGTCGAGGAAGACGCGCTGTTATTGAGGAGAGAACCCATGGGCGACTGCATCTCTTCTTCCATAGCGAGAGAGAAAAACAACCTAGGGTTTTCCCGGTGGAGATTAGGGTTTGGAATTGTTCATTCTCCGGGTTCTGGAGAGGTCTCTGGTGCGCGAGAATGCTAAAGGAGAGAGACATTCATCGCTCCACTCTCTCTCTCTCCCACACACTCTCGGAGGGGGGGAGGATGAGACGACGCTTGGTTGTCTTTAGGGAAAGACGAACCGTACATTTACGTCAGCTGATTATTTTTTTTTTTTGTTAGGGTTGGAGGAGGACATGTGGCAGGTTGATAACCTGGAGATTCTGTTTGTGGAGAATGACGTCACGAAGATGTTGGTGGGGCCGGGATATTTGTGACTTTTAGAAATCAGATGCTTCTAAGATTGTAAAGCGTTATGAACATCTATCTGTTTTTGTTAGCGACAAATAAGTAAATGTATTAATGTGCCCTGAAAATAAATAAATAAATAAATAAATAAAATCATTAATCTTTCAATAATTAATTACCTAGGTTTGTTTATAACTTTTTCTTTGTCATGAAGTGAAAATCTTTGAATTATTCTTTTGGAACAAAATGGTCTGTGATGAAAATGTGTGTAGTGTGTATGGTGAATGATAAGTTGACATGTGTTGTGTTTTGGATTAAAAACATTCTCAAAAAGTGTTCACATGAAAATGTAGGTGTTTAAAAAGATGCCAAATTCAAAAACCCATCACATGTCAATCAATAGCACGCCAATAGAGGTCTGTGTCAACACAGACAAAACAATTTTTTTAGGTCACAATTTTATTTACCTTGTATGTAGATAATTTAACATGATTCAAGGTTGTTACCATAAAAAAAAATTAAAAATTTTGGTACAAGATTTGATTTCCTAGTATCTAAACCATACTTATTTTTTACCAAAATAAAAAATAAAAAAACATGTTCATTGACCAAACATTTATCAAGGATGTGGTATGGTCTCTCCAAGGGAGTGGCCGGGGTTTCAAAACCCTAGGTAAAATATCTAACATTACATAGGAACAATGAAAGAGAAGAAATCTTATAATCAAGGAAATAGAAAGGGCAAGAAAATAGAGCAAGACATGTGATTTTATTCAAGTTAGGCCGTGTTTGGCAGCCACCTGTAATGCAATCATTTCATTTGAGTTTCCCAGGCTTTTGTAGCCACAATGGGATGGTTTTGCAATGAAACTATTCAGATTTGCACCGATTTGTGCCTCATAACATTAATCATTTCATTTTATAGAAACACTGAGATGAATTCATTTCTAATTATAGTTGAGAAATCAGTATAAATTTGGATTAGTTCATTACAAATCATCACCTCATGACTATAAATGCCTTAGGAAACTCAAATGAAATGATTACATTTCAGGTGACTGCCAAACAGGCTATTAGAAAAGTGATAATTGTGGACAGCCTTATCATTTATTTAAAAAGAAATAAATGCTGATTATACCCTTAGCTTTCCCTAGTCCCAAAATAATAAATATGCCATTCAACTAAAACCCACAATTCCAAACCAAAAAATAAAAAATAAGTAAAATCCACAATTAAGCTATGTCAAATGACAATCACATATTTGAACAAAATATTGTTCGGCAGCATATGGGAACAATGAAAGAGAATAAATCTTGTACTTTTGCAAAGAGGATGACAACAAAAACAAAAGTTGAAAAGATTTGATTTTAATCAAGTTATAAGTAAGTGAAAACTGAGGACCTTATTTTAATTTTAACTTTAACTAACGGGCATTAGAAGTTTTAACATTAGTGGGTACGGATGCGAAGGTCCCTTATATGCATATTTGCAAGTGGACACGTGCAAAAACAAATAACAAGAGGATAAATACAAAATGGCCAGAAGATAGGGACACAAGTGAAAAAGAACCCAAATATATACAAATCACCCTCTAATTGTACAAATGGGTTAGGACCTACATTCAAAAGAAAATTTATGGTTGCTTGGATGGAATATAACTTTGCCATATTTTGGTATGTATATACACACATGATAAATGTGCTTTTCAATAAGGATTGCTTCTATGTTCATTGTCTATAATATATTAATTCTTTTTTTGAACACCCACAAATCAATATGCCTTCTTCCCGATGAAAATTCCCAACAAACAGATTTTCAATGTGGACAGAATGCTATAGAAGAACGATTGTCTGTTTTGAGACAGTCCTCTAAAGGTGTGCCATTGACTGACACATCATGTGTTTTTTTATCTTTTTAGACTGGATCTTCTCCTGTTACTTATGATATGCCAAGGTCTGGTTTAACAGGTGGTAGGACACTACTGGAAGGAAAAAGTAAATTACAATTTTTGAAAAATGTAATTCACTTTTTCCCGCCAATTATCTCCTGCCACTTATTAGACAGAACGTTGACAAGTCATAGACCAACAAGAGAAGATCCTTTGCATTTTTATTAACCACCTACTTTTTCTATTGAACACATTTTAGACCCTTTTAACCTAAAAAATAACACATGTTTGTTTATAATTCACCATCTACGCTACCGAGGCATTTTTATCACAGAACATTTGCTTTGACTATATTGTATATAGCAATATCATTAAGTGGGATGATATCCTTTGCGAAGCTGAATATTTGTGTCTGACTGGAGCTACCGTTCATGGGGTGCTGTGTGGCATTAAGTTCTGACAAAAGTGTATGGGTCCCACCCTCATTGTCAGTACTTGACGCCACACGGCACTCCATGAGCAGTAGCTCCAGCCTAGCACAAATAGGGCATTATCCCACTTAATGATATTGCATGGTGGCTCCAATCCGGCATAAATATTCGGGGGAATATCACTTGCACCGACCCTCTTTGTGAGACGTCGTGAGACAAGACAGAGGGAAAGTATCATTTCACTTTTTGGGGGTGATGTGACAGCTCCAAAAAGTGAAATGATACCCACGATGTGTCTCATCTCACGACATCTCACAAAGAGGGTTGGCACAGGTGATGTGAACCCTAAATATTCACATCGTAGAGGATATCAACCCCATAAAGTGACCAAGGAAATTCCACATGGCGAATTGGTAGGCAATTGTAAGATGTCGGTTAGCGTTAGTTAAGGGGAGCTTTTTTTTATCATCTTTGCAAATAAAATGTTGCAGTCACTTTTATTAGACTAATGGTAGATTTCTACGAACTTATGGACAAACCATATCTAGCAAAATCCCGCGATTCGATGAAATCCACACGTTATTGAAAGAATACATAGGAGAGGAAGGGCACCATATTTGTACTTTTGCTAAGGTTTGTGGACGTAGTGCCGTTCCGCATGGTGCAGTAAAGCATCCATCGCACCAGCTCGGATGGGCTATAAGGCTCAGTTGTTTGCTACTTCAAAAAGTGGGCCAAACTAAGTCTGAATTGTATTATAATTTCATCAGTATATTGATGACTTTGGGAAAAGCTTTAAAATATAATTGGAAAGGACATTATGTTATAAATGAGGTCAGGAATAATTTCAATAAATGGTTGAAAATAAGAACTAACGACGAGAAAAAAATCTTCTCCTAAGGGTAGACTTATCTATAGGGACAAGAGAAAGACACAAATCCTAGAAAAAGGGAAAATTAACTTTTTTGGGAGTACATGTCCTCGATATCCTCTATGCCGGCCCCCCTCTGCGACGCTCGGGAGCTGAGACAGAGGGGGGATCATTTTACTTTTTGGGGGTGATGTGACATTTTCAAAAAGTGAAATGATTCCCCCTCTCTGTCTCGGCCCTCGGGCGTCGCAGGGGGGGGGGGGGCGGCAGACGAGATCATCCCTCCCATTATACATCTGCTCACAGGAGAGGATCCTTTGGGACTGCCGACAGAAGGGATTGGTGATCTCGAATTGGATCCATTTTATGTACCTGTCTAAGAGAGATGGCACGGTATCCTCTCCAAGGGAGAGGTCAGGTTTTAAACTTCATGGGCAACAATTCCGCAATTGGAACCCTTGCTAGGGTCACCAATGTCTAGCAAGGAGGGGAGAAACCCCTAGCTGCAGGTCAGGCATTCCTTTTGGATATTCCTAATGCACGGGAGATGGGGTTACAAAAGGTGATTATTGAAGGCGATTCACTCATCATGATTGATTGTCCTCAGGACTCGTCATGTTGAAGACTGAAAAGATCTTATGTCATTTTTTGAAAATATTTCTTTTTGTCATGTTAGGAAAGAAGCTAAGTCTGCTGCCCATAAAATGGCTCATCATGGGTTATACCATTGATTTTGTTGAGAAGTGTCTTCAAGGGAAATGACTGTTTTTGTGAATGAGGGTATTTTGGAGGTTTAACCCTTTTTATGATGTAAGGTTTATTGGGTTGTTATAAAAGGTCTGTTTTGTTGACTTTCAAGAAATTGTGGAAGAGTGACAGCTCGTGGCTTGAATCAAGAATGTTTGTGGAGAGTTTCATTTTAGGTTTTTATTAGATTTTTGTTTAGGGTTCCACCTTTGAGTGTGAGATCGCTATTGTATATTTTGTAATCTCCATTTCTGTTTTAGTGAAAGTTCTTGATCGTCGCTTGTGGATGTAAACAATTCTTGCATATTTGAATCCAATCCGTGTTTTGTTCTACTCTATTGCATGTCACAACAAGTTTGATAGCTCCTAGAATTGTTTATATGAAAAGAAAGAAAAAATAATAATAATAATCAGATAACCTTAGACTTGGATGTGAGATCTTGCTCAAAACATGTGAAACTGCAACATACAATACAGAAAATAGAAAATTGCAGGGTCAAGCACATACTAGAGCCACCCCTGTTGTCTTTTGGTGGGTTGCAATTGGTGAGACAACATGGGCCACACCTCACCTACTACATTCTGCAGGGGCCATTCATAGTTGATTCATCAATTCCTGCTACTTATAGTCGCTCTAAATCGTAATTATTATAATCAGAAGAAACTCAATGGTCCTTGGGCAGTCCTGCCCCCTATTCATGTCTGAATAATCATTAGAGGGGTCACAGTAGGGACCTCAGCCTGGTGCATTAACCAATCTGCTATTTCAAGCTTATGGGTTCAAACACCTGTTTACAGGAAACAACAACAACCACAAAACCTTCTCTCAATTATTTCGTGTTGACAACATAAATACTGTTCCACTAATATATCTTACTCTTCCCAAACCTGGACATTCTGGCTTGGTTTCTATGTGCACAGAATCCATAAACAATGCGTGTGCAGACACTTGGGAGTGCTTGCATCAGCACCGAAAGTGATTTACACTTTTTGGAGCGCATGCTTATCACTTTTCAGTATTGATGCAAGCACTCCCAAACCCCTGCATACACATTGTACATGGATTTTGTATGCATAGAAGCCAAGCCTGGACATTATACAATCGATTTTTCTCCATGTTGGTTTCTTGAATGGAGGCATACTTGACGTCCTAGTGACATTAGATCTCTAAATTGAGTTTTACAAGAACAATCCAAACCTTACGACCAGCGTATGCTTCCCTTGGCATCAGACCATAGCTCAATTCCTGACCATGTGAGCCCAGGTAGTCACAATTGAACCTAAACCCTGATAAGCATTTTATTTCAAATTCTGGATCCATTTTTTATTGCCAGAGAGAGAGAGAGAGAGAGAAAGCACTTCATGCAGCTTATCAGTCTGCTGGTGATCAGCTGTAGCTTTTTGTAGCATGAAAAAATTATAAAAAGACAAAAAAAAAAACCATGCTTTTGTTCATGCTACAAAAAGCTACAAAAAATGCTACAGATGATCTTTAGGTTATCAATCATGAGCCATCGAGACTACGAAACAGTCCTCTAGAAAATTTCACTGGAATTAAAACATCTTAGCCACTGAATAGAGAGAAGGTTCTTGTAGAGGAATACCACTCTTTTTGTTTATCAAAAATTCATGTGTAATGTTCAATAATATAAAAGAAACAATTAAGAAAATCAGAGTCCAGTTTTTTTTTTGTCCTCTCCTCTTTTAGCTGAATGCTAAGCAGTTAGGTTTGGATTATTATCAGTAGTCCATGCTCTAAGGCTAAATTGCATCGTCTCTAAAGGTGACTTGCTTAAAGTTATTCTTAAAGTAGGATCTAGTTAGAAGTCTTGTTTGATGCATTATCCAAGACTGTAAAGCTATCTCTAGCTGTTTTGATGAGATATCTTTCAAATTCGTTGAAAGTGCAAAGGAAAAGCATACAAAATAAAACAAAACAAAAAATACAAACAAGATGCAATCACACATACAAGACACTAACAATTTATGCGGTTTGGCAAGATTGCTTACATACACAAACTCACCAATTCAACTATGTTCAAAGAAAGATGAATAATTGCTCTATAGAAGCCACCTCTCTCCAAAAAACTCTTACACAAAACTTGGGTTTTACCTTTAATACAAGAACAATAGAAGTAAAATCTCGAAGATACCCCCCAAATTTTTTTAGCAACTATATATACAATCACAAACTTGACCCACACACTGATAGTACTCCTCAATCAACAATAGTCCCAGCTGCTAATTAAGCTCTATCTTCAAAACAAAGAACCTCCAAAGGTCTGCCCATTTTTAGCTATACATGGCATGTTCCTTAGATCTCCTTCTTGTTGGTATTCCTCTCCACCTAAATGGCTGGACACGTCGTTTTTTTCCTAATGTTCCTTCTCTTTCAAGAGTTTCCTCTCCACCTATTGAGATTAATTGTGCATTTATTATTTTCCTAAAAAACCTATCTCTTCAAGGAAAGTTTGGGTGTAATCGTTCATCTTTTTCTATAATTGAAGATGAGGAGAAGGATGAAGGACACAGAAAAATATTCTGGCTAACTTCTCCATCTCCGATTACCTTATTCTCTCATTGATTCGTTTTGATTTTGATATATGTTACTCTATTGGCACTGGAGGTTGGTCTGACCTATTCATGTGAGTCTCTGTTAACCTGTGCAGGGTCTACCAAAGAAGTTAGAGTTCCTAGAGGTGATCGTCGATCAATCCTACCGTACCTACAATAGGCCAGCAAATATCACTTTAAAGACATCGTTTATACGTGTTTAATCTCCAACCGATAAGTTGTCTTTTACTTCTTTAATTTGCAGATATTGATTCATTATATAATCTGTTGTACTGCATCTGCTACATACCAGAACCTGTGAGTTGACACATATCAGTTACTGTCATCGTTAGTTTTGTCAGATATTGAATTGCTTTGCTTTGTGAAGAAATCCGTTTTCAGTATCTGCAAAACTAATTACAATATACAAAGCAATGAATTTCCTTAATCTTGGATATAACAACTGAAGCCACAAACCCAAAAGGATTCATGTATCACTAGCTAGGGGTGACAACGAGCTGAGCTTGTCCCAGCTTAGCGCACACCTATATATATGATTTTTAATTGAGCTTTCAACAATCTGGACTTAGTGAAGCTCAGCTTAAGCTTGCTTAGGAAACAAGCTCAAATTCATGTTCGAGCTAATCAACTCATGACGAGTCAAGCTGAAAGCCGAGCAGAGCTAGCTTATATTGTTGACAGCCCTAACTCTAGCTTGATAAACAATCACAGTTATGGTGGATTTAAGGAAAAAGTCTTGATGCTTCTTCGTTTAGATGATCTAGATCCAAACCTAACCATAAAACTACCAAGTTGATTGGTAGGCCTAAATGGGTTTCTGTAAAGCTAAAGTTTAGTGGTCGAGCAACAAATAGGTTAGATTTTGCAGTGACGAACCTAGAGGAGGGGGAGGGGTGGCAAGTTAAATGAATGTAATGAATTATTCTTATTCATCTTTGATTTTAATAAACTAACAGTTTTCTATCTTGAAATAACATAGCTAAATTTATTTCCTTTCTATTAATTGAGATACTTTCAGTGTTCATATTTGTTAATAGTTTTTATATATATATATATATATATATATATATATATATATATATTTATATTGACCTAGGAGATTACTCAAGATCTCTCTTGTATATTGGCAATAGATTTCAAATTAATTAGGAAGGAGATGCTTATTGAGAAAACTAGTTTGTGAATTGTATCAAGACAAGGGCTTGCACCAAATGGTAGTGTATGATAAGCACATACTGGCACAGAAACTCTGCAACATCAACTTTGATCATTGACTTATTGATGTTCACAACACCTTTTGGCCTACTAAACGGTAAGCATGTCAATGAGCTGAGCTTGAGCTAACAATTGAGCTTGTTTAGCTAAATGAGCTTTAAGAGTCTTATAATATGTATATGTTATATATAGATATAGCTTAATTGTTATATATTTAAATCATTGTCTCATGCAATGACATCATTCATTCAATGCTTTTTTTTCATTAATTTTTTTTATTGAACAATGATTTGATTTGATACATAATCATTAAATAATAATAAAGAAATTTATGTGTTGTACTAGAAATTAGACAATTTTGGTCATAGAGCATTAATGTTCTCTCTAAATTTGCTTGTAATAGAAAATGATCATTTACTGTCAAAATTGTTAATGTATGATAAGCACGTATTAGCACAAAACAATATCTACTGTTGTGAAATTTAATTATACTCGCAAGCGCACAAATCGTACCGAAGTATAATTTGGCAAGTATATGGTTGAACCCACAGGAATTTGTGTAGAAATAATAAAACTAATTAGATCTAAACTAATCAAACTCTAATCTAATTCAACAAGAAGGTGATTTTTTTGAAATCAAATAATACTAAACATATAATTAATATAAACAAGAAGTAATGGAAAGTAGTGAGCTATAAAATAAAAAAGCAAAGAACTAAGGTTTTGGAATCCACCTCATTAATTCATAGGAACCTATATTCATGATCATTGATTTTTTTTCAAAGCTTCTATATGATAATCAAAAAATCAATCATATTATCGTGGAAAATATCATCATTGAAATATTTTTTTTATTAAAAAATCTAAAGCATGTTCTTCTTCGCTCACAAATTTAAAACCAAATCATTTACTGTATCTGTTCAAAACAAACCATGTGTAGCTTGAGGCAACTACACATGTGCATTTGTCATATTATAATTGAGTCAGATGATCTTAAGACTGAATTGATTCGATTGTATGTGTAACGGTGGTTCCTTAAGATCAATGATTATTTACAGTAATAACAAACATGATATAATTTAGGTTCAAGTTGGATGTGCGTTCCATGTATGTATGACACAAAGTTTACTAAAAATGACTGTTGACACCCAAAAAGTGTGTGCGAATGGGAAATGAAATTGTCACTCGCCACCTTAGTGATAGCGAATGGAGATTTATATTGTCATTCGCCATCAATTGACTGATATTAGTTAATCACGTTCAACACAAAAGTGTGCGCGAATGGACTATTCACGCTTGTGCACTGCGAAAACTAGTAACTGAAAATCAATCTAATCTCCTCCCAAGAAGGCCGTTTTGGATATCCACGACTCTTATGAATCCTATAACCATCCAGAAGATGGAGGAAGGTGGATTTCTCGCATAGAAGAATCACCTAAATATTTGGGATAAGATTTGAAGAATCCCATCTCAACATAATTAATACAGAAAATATAGAGTTCCCCTCAAATGAGGACTCTTTTCCAAACTCATTTTGGTGGCTTATAAATACCTACATACATAAGATGAACAAGGAGAACAGCAACAAAAAGGAAGAATAAGAGGGAAAATTGAAGCAAAGGTTCACTACAAGGCTAGCTACATTTGTCTCTTGAAGTTCTGAAAGCTACCTCTCTTCTAAGGAGGAGGGAGCACGTCCATTATACCTCTACAAACTCCCCAGGAAGATATCATAGAAAGATTGAAGATGAATCAAGTTTCAAATAGGTAAACTTATTGGGGAACAAACAAGTGTAATCTATATACATAAATTTTAAAGAGCATCTCTACTTTTCCCCTTCTTCTTCTCTTTTATATGATTGCAACTCTTTTTATTATGATGCATGGCTTAAAGATAATCAGAGGTTGGTTGTGTTAAATGACTGTAATTAACAAGTTTAGCCAACTTGGAGTTTTAGTTCCCACTCACAAAAATAATAACTAGCCTCTAAAATGGCTAAGTAATTTTTCCAACGAATTTTTGTTAGGTCTATGTATCGTCAGTATCCATGCACAAAACAAAGTGTGTACATGTAGTGGTCACGTTGCATAGGACTTTTATATGTAACTTATGTATTCATGTAAGTCCAAGAAGAGAGTCCAAGAAAGTTCTAAGAATATGAACTTGAAGCCGAAATGACCATGCCAAAGAGACTCAAGCATCATGGAAGAATCCAAAGTCTCAAGTGCAAGCTACCTCAATGAAGCCAACACATTAGTTCCTACCATGAAAAGGTAAATCAGGTATATGAGACCAAATGGTAGGTGTGTGTGTGGCCACAAAACCCCAAGACCATGGTTGACCCTAGGAATAACTTAGAATACTTAATTAAGGTCTAATTTAAATACACAAAGAGCCTAATGCTCAAAAAATGTAAATGGCTCACTAGGGAAGAAGTGCCTATGTTGGCTAGTGTTATCTGGGTCAATAAATTTTGAGGCAACTTCCGAGGACTCCCTAGATCACCTCAGTAGGAATTACATTACAATCCATATATGGATGGAAAGATCTAGAAGTCTACTTTTCAACAAAAAAATGGTGAAGGATTACGAGTTTTCTAGAGAAAGTTATAGTCATTTTACCGAGAGGTGTCTATGTTGAAAACCTGGGAGGACGGGCGACCGCCAAGGGGTACCGGGGTCAATCGGGGTTCGTGGCAGGCGACCGCGGTCCCAATGGGAAGATTTCTGAACATTGTTTTTTGGTCGTTGGGGACTTGGGAAGGTCATAGGTCGCCTATCAAGGCCTTAGACATGTCCCAAATGATCGAAGAACTTCTTCTACACACTTAGAAACATTCTTGAGCATTCCTTTGGTGCAAATCATTTGAAAAACCTCTACATGAGGTGTTGTTGAGCAAAATAGGTAAATCTACCTAAAGAGAGGTAAGAGCAAGTCTTGGGGAGCTAAGGATTGGTAAATTCATCATCCAAGACTTGGAGGAGAAGAAGCCCTTGAAGCTATCAAGGAGCTTGTGAGAGCTTAGACACCAACCTAGGAGAAAAAAATTAATCCTCAACATAGAAACGATAAATAGAAAAGGAGAAAAGAGGAAACTAGTTGAAAATAATGAAATCTTGTCCAACAAGACTTTAGAACTTAAGCAAAAAGTCAAAACATTAGAAGAAGATAAAAAGAGTATAGACCTTACATGCTTAAAGCTCAATGTTAGAAATGATGAGCTTCTTAATCAAGTTAAAGAACTTGAGGAATACAAAAAGAAGTCTCATAGCACCCTTACCCAAGGAAGTGAAAAACTAGAAAAATTTTTAAAGAAAAAAAAGGTAGTTGAAGGGGATTGAGATTTTACTCCAGAAACGTCTAACCTCCTACCTACACAAGAGAGCCAAAGAATGCCTATGCAAAAGGCAAAGGTAAGGCCAATGTCTTCCCCCAATCCAAAATGTATGGTGGAAGATGATCTTCTTTCAAAGGGAAAACTCCTATCCACCAAGAAAGAAAAAAGAAAATGCCTAGCCAATCAAAAGGCTATGCCTCAACCTCTACGAGTCTTATTTCTAAAAGACCACCAATTACATGCCATTATTGTGCGCTAATTGGTCATATGAAGGTTGAGTGCAAAAAGAGGCAAAGGGACTTGAGTACACAAAGTCTCCAAGAGTAAAACTACTTCCAAAAGACTCAAAATGATAAGAAACTAAAAGACAACATCAACTTCAAAGAAGTAAGAATGAACTTCTAGGACCCAAGAACAAAATGGTCAAACCCAAGCAAACTAAGACCAAACAAGTTTGGGTCAAAAAGATTTGGGTTAAGAGGGATGAACTCTCATCCTATATAGGAGTGAGAACATGCCAAGATAATATCTTGACAATGGAAATGACCCGATAAAGGTCATAGAAAAGAGGGTTTTAGATGATCTAGGTTTGGTCTAAGCCCTACAAGTAGGATTAAAAGAATCCTAAAGGAGTGACCTTAAGAAGATAAATAAAAGGCTAATTAGATGATCTTGGCTCAAGGAATAAAGCCGGATTAGCAATCAAGGAATAAGTCCAAGTGAGTGGCATCAACCTTGATTGAACACCTTGATAGAGAAGCATAAAAGGTGTTGAT
>JAOXJP010077488.1:0-15092 GCA_025762735.1 Platanus orientalis
CAAGTATGTGACTTTCCCAGGTACCATCTTTGAATACCCTGTTTGCCGGCCACAAATTTATTCTCCTAATCTAGTTAGCAAGTCATGACCCTTTTCAAACGCTTTACAAAAGGCAATTGATCTATTTGCATTTTGAAGCATTGTTTGAACTTGCTTCTTGTAATCTCTGTCATCTAACAAATGGCCCGTCCGTGGACTTTAAACTTGGTAGAGCAAATTTCTGGGGAAAATGTTGATAGAGACTATTGCAAATTAACATACATGTAACATTGGACCTAGGGGTGGGCATGAGCTGGACCAGCCCAAGCTTGGCTCAAAAAAGTCTGGCCTGAGTTTGGCTTGACAAAATCCCAAACTTTTTGTAGGGCCGGGCTTAGGCTTACTGCTGCCCGGTCTAAGGCCCGAAGTTATATATATATATATATATGCAATAGAAATTAAAAGAAATTGAGGACTTAATGGTTTGACGAGGCATGTCTTTAGGTACTGTCCTTGATGGCACACAACCCTCTTTCCTATGTGGTAGATAACTTGATGCATTGTGAGTGTAGGGGATGAATCTCACAAATAAATTGAGAACAACTTTTCACGGACTTGTTGATTTTTGAAGCTGAAAATACCAGGAATAGGGATTTGTTGATTTCTTCCAAAGGAAAAAATACCAAGAGTGTAGAGTAGAGAATAGATCTCAATAACTAAAATTTAATTCAATAATTCAATCAATAATTTGCTCCATTACATTGTTGCTTATTTATAGACTAAAGAACCAAAATATAGAAAAACTTTAAACAAATCTAAGAAATTCGTCTAAAGATTCTAATCACGTGCATCATCTTGGAGTGAGATTTGTGCATTTAAAACAGTCAAATTTAGAAAACCTTTGTGACATAGGGATTGTATCCCTTGAAGTCTTCTTTTCAACACAACAAGAATCACATCAATTGAACATTTGCACGAAAAGTTATGCCATCCGGAAGAGACACTACGCAGAACCTTTCAAAGTCCGAATTTGCACGAATTTCCCCTTTTGAATTCAAATGAAATCCTATTCTTTTAAAAACTCTTTTTTACTAAAAACCAACACTTATCAAATAAAAAATTTATAATAAAACCCAAAAACTTAACAAAAGAAAACCTTTGAAAATAAAATAGAAATCATATTAAACCCAATTAGTAACTACTTTTTTGCCTTGATTTTCCCTTGAAAAATATCTAACCTGAAATCATGTGCTACCATGTGTCGCATTGCATTATAACTCTGGCTACTATCCTAGGATTTAATGACAATCTACTTCTTGGACCTGCACAATTGGAGAAGATCAACATGAATGGCAATATGTGTGGTTCCAACTCAAATTGAATTATTGTTTTCCTTATAATTGTTTTAATATTTTGAATTTGTGGGGAGAATGTTGTATCCATTAGATTAGGATTTTTGAGATTCAAAATATTGAATCTCTTTGCATTTACCCCTTGCTTTTAAATGTTTATAAGTGACATTTTCTTTAGTTATAAAGTTCTTAATATTTACAACTTTATATTTATGAATATTTTGAAGGAAATTAAAATTTTTATTTTCATTTGAACCAAACCAACCAAACCACTTCACTCTTTTTGTAAGTGGAATGTTTAGTTATACATTTGAGTTATTTGCTTGAATCATGCGCATGCATGCCGACCGACCAACTAAACTGAGTCGAAGTGTGGCATGGCGTGGTGTGGTATGCACATGCTCATATGTCAACCACATCATCTTTTAATTTTCTTTTTTATTTATTTATTTTTATTATTAGAGTTTTTTATTGTTAGAGTTTCAATGATCTATAAAGAGGAGGCCTCTTTCTTGTTGAATATATAAAAAAGGCTGCACAAGTGCTAACAATCAACAATTCTCTTTGCAACCTTTTCTCTATACAGTTCTATATTTCGGTTTACTTTTGTTTTATTTTCTTTTAGATGGGAACCACACATATTTTCATTAGTGTTGATTTTCTCCAATTGTAAAGGTCTAAAAAGTATATTGTTGTTGAATCCTAGGGTGATTGCCGTAGTTCCTTGCCGCATGGTAGAGAGAGTGAATAATGTTAATGACAATGTCTAGCTAAAGACACGCCTCAACAAACCAATAAATCCTCTATCTCGTTAATTTTCTATTACATGATTGTAATCTTGATTTCAACTTCATATCAAATTGTTAGTGAGTAGCAAATAATTAGTTTATCATTTCTAGTGCATAAAAAGTGTTATATATCTTGATGATTGTTTGACAACATTAAATCATTTACTAAGATTGTTGACTGTAAGCATGCACACAGGTGTATAGTTACATGTATTGAGCTGGATCAACTATATTTTAACACCTTGGATTCTGGAAGAAGTTGAGAAGGGTGTTCTTTATTGTTGTTGTTGTTGCATGTGTGTGTATTTCTTTTTTGTTTAATGCATTAATCATGAGTGGTTGGTCCCATATCTCATCATGTGGTATATTATGATTGTTTCTGTTGCATCACAAATCAAAACCGTACCACTCAACCTACCCTTATTCCTTGTTGTTCAGTCTTAAATTCCTTAAATCCTTATTGTCAAGTAATATTGATACAAAAGGTGATATAGCCATGGTATATTGATACATTGTGACATTTATGTAGAAATGAAGCAAATAGGGTGCATATTTTCCAATAAATCCCCATCTCCCCCACTGTGATATTATTGTGTGGAAACCTAGATTTTGGATCACATGCAACAAAATAGAAGAGAGAAAACAATGGAAACAACACTCACTCAACAAGAACAAGATGATTTATATGATTCAGCTTGAAGCCTACATCCATGTGCAAAAACGGTGAGAGAGATTTCACTGTGAGCAAAACAGAGATTACAATGAAAAGTGCGGCTGCACACCCACACAAGAATTCCCCAATATAAATCCTTTTATATTGAAAAAGTCAAGATACCTCTTAACTTACCAAAACCAGTAGTCAATGATGTTATATTTTGAACCTTGCTTACCAGCTTACATTCTTATTTATCGTTTTTCTTTTCACTCCTTTGTTTTTTTATTGCGTAATGTACCTGCTATTTTCGCAGAGGTAGGGACACTACGTTTATCTGAGTTTGTAAATACGCATGTGTAGTAAATTCCAGTATTCCTTTATTTCTATACTTACATGCGATTTCCATTCTACCAAAATGCAGATGGGATGGTGAGACGCTTTCATGCGGTTAAGACTGAATGGGGTATCCCAAAATTCATGGATCTTAATACATTTAACGATCCTTCTAATGGATACCTCGTTGATGATACTTGTGCTTTTGGAGCCGAAGTTTTCGTCATCAAAAGTGCAGGCAAAGGCGAGTGTTTGTCCATGGTTGAGAAAGCTGTTCCCTATAACCACACTTGGACGACAAACAAATTATCAGATATGGATGCACTATCTACCTATTTAAGCTCCTCGAGTTTTTTCGCTGGAGATTACGGATGGTATATATGCAGTTGACGTATTCATTTCCTTGCTTTTCTTCGTACTTACAGACATCACCATTAATTGTTAGTTGGCTTATTACAGGCATATTAAACTCTATCCAAATGGACAAGGTAGTGGCAAGGACAATAGTATTTCTTTGTTTCTAGTTTTGGAAACATCCCTTCGTCCTAGTAAAAAAATATACGTAAAATATTCCGTGAGCATAATGGAGCAAATCAGCAACAAGCCATTCAAGAGAGAAGGTGATATTTACCTGCTGTTATATTCTAATGGAGGTGCTTTATACAACTTGCTTTGTAATCGTACGTGTTACATGTGCACGGGGGATATCTATTTACACCTACCCACTGGGGTGTTGGGAGCGACTATTGCCACTGATCAAATTTCTAAGTTCCCTCCCCCTCATTTTTTAATTTTTTTCTTTTATACCCCTCTCCTACTTAAATTACCTTTCCTCTCTCTCTCTCCCACACCACATACCCCTTACTTATTCCTCTCTGGTACCGGTCCCTCAGGCGGCAACCCACCCCCTTTCTCTCTCTTTCTCCTTTATTTATTATTATTATTATTTTTGGACCCATTCAGCCCACAGGCCCGAATGGGGTCCCTCTGTTCAGACCCGTAAAGCTAAAAGGAGGTTTACGGAGGGACTTTGTTTGAGCTTGTAGGGTTAAACAGGTCCAAAAAAAAAAGGAGAGGGAGAGGGAGAGGGAGAGGGAGAGAGGGGGGTGCGAGAGGGGGAGAGAGAGAGAGGGAGGGGGTGGGTTGCTACCAGAGGGTCCGCCACTGTCGGCACTGGAGAGGAAGAGGGGTGGGGGTGTGGGAGAGAGGGAGAGGGAGGGGTATTTTAAGTAGTGGAGGAAATAAAATAAAAAAGGAGGGGAGAGGACTTAGAAATTTGATTGGTGGCGATAGTGGCTCCTGGGGTGTTTTGTATGTGCAGTGATAGACAGTCTAGTTGTTAAATTTCTTTGGTTTTGTTTTTTGATATTTGTGTTCAGAACAAACATAATTCGAAGTTGTGGCTTCTGTTGCAGCGAGTCGTTGGTTCAGTGCGTCGGACAATTGGTTGGCCAAAGTTCTTGCCACTTGATAAATTCAACGACTCAACGAAACGTTTTCGGTGGAACGATCCTTGCATCATTGAAGCACAGGTTACCGTCCTTGGATCGGTCACCAACTTATGACTTATTACAACTTTATTTGTTTTGAGGTGACTTGGTTGGAATTTTCTATTACAGTGCTATGATTGATCGGGGCTAACTTGGTTATGACTTGGTATTACGGTTTTATTTGCTTTGGGATGTTGGTAGATGGAGATTATAATGTTTTCTAATGACATTTTTACTATCATGTATAGTTTAATTTTGATGACTATGACCCTAATTCTCATTGCTTTGTAGCTTAAGTGATAGTCATTATTGTAAATCTATAAAAGCCAACCCCACTTTCAAGAAAGATGATTGTGGCATAGAGAAGAGAGCAAATGCGGTCAAATCCACTAGCAACATTCCGCAAGTGACTTGTGTGGACATCTACCTCTCCGGCCATATTCTAGAAAACGGCGGTCTATAGGCTCGAGTGGTTCTACAAAAAAAAAAAAAAAAAAAAAGTCTATAAAAACTGCACCCACGTACATTTACATTACTTACATTATGCAAGTAACACAATGTCTGAAAACTTGGTTCAAATTTGGGTCAACCCATCCAATTTCTGTGCTGAACAACTTGGGCTTCGTGCCAGCCCGGGCTCATTTACAGCCCTTTTGTATCTGATACGTTTGAGACAAAGGGAAAATGATCTGCACAGAAATTCGGTAGGTCGGGCCAAATCTGAACACAGTTTGGGCAAAAAATGTTCTGACATTTGGCGCTGACATGGTGGAACCCTTCATGTTGCAGACAACCTCCTGCCTATCTAGGTTTTAGAGCACTCGTCATTGCAGAATGGAAGAAAATGTTCTGTCCAGGATTTGGTGTTCAGGATCTTGGACACTAGGAGATGACATGTGGAAGAAAATTGGTGGGGGCTAGACAAAATTTCAAATTTCTCCCTATTTTCTTCCACATGTCATCCCCTGGTGTCTAAGACACCATCCTGTACAGAAGATTTGCTCCAAGAGAGAAGATAACACACATCTTCGTGAGGGGAATTTTGATCATTACAGAGTATTAAAGTATATGTCAAGTATATTAACTCTTAACAGATTAAGTTAAGGTGGAACTCATATTTTTACAAGATCGTGGGAAAACTCTTTCAAAAAGGAGACGGGGTGTTTTAAATTCTACAAGCTTGGAAGTCACAAAATGAAGTTTGTTTTTCTAATAATGGGTGAGAAAGAGAACCTTATTACATCCATGGCCTAAGATGGTAGATTGATAGTGGTCCAGCAGGAGATGAAAACAAAAAATTGCTAGAGCCTTTTGACTATTGTTATGTCTGTGATTCTCTGTGAACAAACTATAGGCTGACATGTGGTGTGTTTGGATTAAAACCTTAAGAAAAAGTGAATGGTACAAAAAGAGGCATTATATTCAAAAAAACACATCATGTGTCAATCTATGACATGTTTACAAATGGTCACTGTATAAACCTATCACAGACACTTTTTGGTCACAGACAATCATTCTCCCATTAGTGAGGTGGCAAAAAGTACTTTTGCACCACCACTGTGTTGCTTCCTAGGATTCCTCCATCGAAGAATAAATTAAGTTCTTAAAACAAATTGATTATGAGAAAGCTTGTATTATATTGTTCAATTAATTTCCCAAAAGCATGTTTTAAAGGAAGTGTTACCTTTGGAAATCAGCTATGAGGTACAAATCTCACTTTCTAGTCACAGCCTGATTAAAGAAAATCAGCATACAGACAGAGCTTGCCGTGGAATTAAAGCTGACCAAACTCCATTCATGACTGATTCGTGAAAAAGGAAAAGATGGAAAACAAAAAACAGTCTTCAATGGTTCTGTTCAGTCCCATCCCCGAATTTTATCCATCTTACTCTCCGACTAATGCAACGGATACTAGTACAGGTCATGGTATGTCTCTCACTCTCAACTTGAGAAAATATTTTTCCTTTTCTCTTTTCCTGTTTGGTTTCATCTTCCGTGTTCTGAGTGTAGCTCTATAAGGGTGTGAATTTATAGAGCCGATCATAGTGGCATAGAAGTAATAAGGCTTATTTATCCCCTGGTTCCTTTGGATTATGGAAAAAAAAATCTACCATTTTTCTTGTCCATCCTCCGTTTAACTATCGTCTCACACATACCCTGGCTCCCATTTTTTTGCGGTAGATTTTGGGGTTTGTTTCTGATTATTAATATGATGATTATCATCTATACATGATTTTACGGGACGAAGTAATCTATTTTTTATTTTATTTCTAAGAAAAGATGATAAACTGAGGGTCTTTGTAACCCTCTTTATTCAACGGCTAATGGCAGCACCTCTCTCCGTCCATCAGACTAGAGATCTTCTGTTACGGTGATCTCTTCAAGGTGTCGGCAGTGGATGTGGAATGTGATTGGGGTGTAAAAAATGAGGCATTCTCTCACTTAAAAAATATATTTTATTTTATTAAACTCTCTTAACACTTAAAAACACTCTTTTTCTCACTCTTACTCAGCTCATAAATGCAATCTATCTCAAAACACTTACTTGAGCGACATTTACTTGAGCGGCATTTACTAAGACACGCCAAATGAGAGGGCCTATGCCCTTATTTATAGGGATGTAAGACCGACTTTTTATGAGTTGGTAAAATTCTGGAAATTCCTTCGACCGATTTTAGAAGTTGGTTCCTTTCTTCTTCCTGAAATTTCTACCAGGGTGGAGATACCGTCTCTTTGGATTTTTCCAGAGAGTCGGTGTTGTTTTTTCAACACTCCCCCTCAACACTAACTCTCTTTTAACGTTGATCTTCTCGTCATGCCAAGTGTTTCTCGATGCTTGAAAAATGTTGAATAGCTGAGTCCCTTTGTAAATACATCGGCAACTTGGTCTTCGGTTTTGATTGGTATCAGTGTGATATCTTCCTGTAGGACTTTTTCTCGGATCTAGTGATAATGTACTTCAATATGTTTTGTCTTGACATGGAAGACGGGATTCTCAGCTAATTTTATAGCCGATAGATTGTCACAATATAGTGACACTGACTTGTTTACTGGCTGATGCAAGTTTTCTAATAACAGTGCCAGCCACGTGAATTCCTAGGCGGCCATTGCTGTGGATCTATATTCTGCTTCGGTGGTCGATAAGGAAGACTGTTGGTTGCCTCTTACTATACCAATATTTTGCTGCTAATTCAAGGTTGAAGGAGTATCTAGTCGTGGATCGGCGAGTGGTTGGATCTCTAGTGAAGTCAGCATCACAATATCCAATCAACTCGCACTTATCCTTCCTGTATAGTAGTCCGTAGTCATTACCTTTGATGTACCTTAGTATTCTATGAACAACTTCTAGATGAGGTTTTTTTGGTTCTTGCATGAATCGACTAACTACTCTAACTATGTGTTAAATGTCTAGTCGAGTTAATGCCAGATAAATCAGGCTCCCGACAATTTTCCTGTACATAGCAGTATCCTTCAAAACATTACCTTCGTCAGCTCTCAACTTTATGTTAATCTTCATCGGTATTGATATTGGCTTGCAGTCAACCATACAAATTTTTTGTAAGAGGTCTCTTATGTATTTTTGCTGGCATAAGAAGAGACCTTCCTTAACTTGATCAATTTCAAGTCTGAGAAAGTGTTTGAGTTCCCCGAGCTCCTTCATCTGAAATTGTACCATTAGATTTTTCCTTGTGCGGCTCATCTCTTCAACATCGTCTCCTGTGATGATTAAGTCATCAAAATAGATGAGCACAATCGATAGTCATCTGTCTTTAGTTTTTACAAATAAGCTCGAGTCTGCAGGAGTAGCTGAGCATCCATTATGTAGGAGGAACTTAGTAATCTTTCCATACCAAGCCCTTGGTGCCTACTTCAGTCCATAGAGAGTTTTTTTTGTAGCTTGCACACATAACTCGGTTGGTCTTTATTCTCAAACCCTTTTGGCTGCTCCATATAAATGTTTCGATCAACCTCTCTATGAAGGAATGCATTTTTAATGTCCATCTACTATAGTTTCCAAGACTTACTAGCAGTTAGGGCTAATAGTACCCAAACCGTCATGATTTTGGCTACAGGATTGAAGGTCTCATCATATTCAAACCCGTATTATTGAGAGAATCCTCGAGCAACAAGGCAAGCCTTATATTTTTCTATAGATCCATCTGGGAGAGATTTCACTTTATAAACTCATCAGCATGATGTCCTTAGGCTTTGGTACCAAATCTCATGTTTGATTCTACTTAAGAACCATAATCTCTTCTTCCATGGCAACTTGCCATTCTTTACTTTTGCATGCTTCTTCATATGAAACTGGCTATTGAATATCATCAGTCTCTGCTAGAGCAACATCAATATGCTTTGGATTTGGCTTTCTCACTCAGCTAGAACGTTGCATCATTTGACGTTCATCAATTTCCAGTTGACTTGGCCTAGCCTCTTTAGGTGTTCTTGGCTGATGAACACAATCTTTTCAATGGTTGGTGTGATTTCTTGATGAATTATGTTGTTCTCGATCTTCTGGTTCACTTACTTGGTCATTGTCTTTATCTTTAGCCTCGTTTGTCATCGATCTTAGTTAACATCATCCTTTAAGTCCTTGGATCTTGGTAATTGTAAGCACATAATTTTGGCGCGATCCTCAATTCTCGGCATTTCTCTTCAAGTTAGCAGACGGGCAGAGCAATCCCCAGCCTTCCTTCATAATTTAGCCAATTCCAATCGATCAGGATCAACTCCTGTCCCAATCGTCATCCTTATTTGTCTATTTATTTGTTTATTTATAAAAAAATAGTATTTTATTTTTCAAAGTATTATTTTATTATCAAAGTTTTTCTTTATTTATGTATTATTTACTTATGCATTTTTTTTATATTCTCTTTTTTATATATAATTAATTAAATTAAATTTTTATTGCACCCAATTTGTTTGTCTCTTCGTATCCCTAAAGAAGCAAAGATTCATAAAACCACCTTGTGTCGGCCTGTGGTGTGGCGACACCGAGGAACATACTACTTCAGGTGTAGCTTCCCCTTTTTTCTCTCTTATTATTATTATTATTTTATTTTTCTCTTTTTCTCTTCTTTTCTTCTCTTCATTTCTTTTTTTTTTCTCTTTCTTTCTTTCTTTCTTTTTCTTTTCTTTTCTTTTTTTCTTTTTCTTTTCTTTTCTTTTTTCTTTTTCTTTTCTTCCTTTCCTTTTCTTTCTTCCTCTTGGCCGCTTCCCCTGCGCAGCGGGGGAGGTAAACCCTCCCCCTCCTCTCTCTTTCTCTCTCCCCCTCTCCTCTCTCTCTCCCTGCTCTCTCCAGTGACTCTCTTTCTCCCCCGGACAACCATTGTCCCTTCTCTCTCCCTGCTATTTTTTTCTCTCTACTGCTCCCCCCTGCACCCTCTCTCTTTCTCTCTCCCTTCTCTGATCTCCCTCTCCCTGACGCTCTCTCTCTCTCTACTGCTCCCCCTGCACTCTCTCTCCCGCCTCTTTTTTTCACTCGGCAGACCCCCCTCTGCTCCCTCTAACTCCCTTTCTCTCCTCTCAAACCCTCTCTCGCCCTCTCTCTCATCCTCTCTGATTTCGACAGGCAGCCCCCCAACACAACCTCTCTCTGCTCATCTTCCCCACTCGGCAGACCCCCTTGCACCCTCTCTCTTTCTCTTTCTGTCTCTCTAGATCAGCTCGCATGCCTCTGCTCGCCCCAAGCCTCAGACTGGCACCCCTAATTTCTGATTGCCCTTGCCTCCACCTTCTTCATGTAAGCCCCAGGGTTGGCTGATGGGGACAACACTCCCCAGCAAGACAGATGCTTGAAGACCATCCCCAACGGGAATATTTTCTCTATAAAATCATGCATGGAGTGAAAGAAAGAGGAAAGAAAAAAGATCCCTACAAGCTCTGTCCCTCTTCCCTTTCTTGGTTCCTTGGTTACCCTTGCTCTTCTCCCTCACATTTCTCTGTCTCGATCGCCCCTCTACCTCTACCCTACCGCATTGCTAAAATAGAAGAGAAGGCCTAATTGTGTGCTATAAAGGAGAGGATTTTTTTTCTCTCCCTCTGAAGTGCTTCAGGTCAAACAGCTATAAACCTTATTCTATTCAGGTGATTGCATTTCGTAGCACATATAGATAGTAAGTTTGTATTAATATTTGCTATTTTTATCATGGATGTCATCATTTTTTTCTCTCTCTTATGATTTGGTTGTGGTTCTTGTTGATAGATTTTTTTTTTTTTTTTTTATATCTCAGTTTTAATTCTTTGTTATTGCTTATTCATTTATTTATTTATGAGTATAGTTCTAATCACTGTTGGGTCCTTATTTATGTTTTTTTTTGTTGAAGTGATAGTATATCATTTTTGCCAAGATTCATAATCTAGGGTTATTGCTAGATTTTTCATCTTTTGTTTCATAGGATTAGGTTGGTAATACTGGTAATCCATTGTGTATGGTTATGCATAAATCTCCCTTTTCCATATTCTGGTGTAGTCTAGAAGATAGAGAACTACACCATTATTTTCCTTTTGTATGCTTTATAGTTATCTCTCATATTGCCATGGCTTCATTCTTTAGGTTCAACCAAAAATAAATTCACACCAATCATGATGAACCTACTCTTTTATTGTTTATGTCATAATCTCTATTTATTTAAGTCTTTTGTGCCGATGAATAATATTATTGAGAACTAACCTCTCTTGGATTTTCGATCAAATGGGATAGTGGTAGAAGGTATAGCCCCTAACTTATTCCTCTTATGTTGTTTACTCTAATAACATGTTATGCAAATGATTCAAAATAATGAATTATGCTATATAAATAGTGTTGTATTAATATTCCTTGCACTATACAAGTGTGGTGCTCAGGGATGGTATGTTAACATGGCTTTGATTCTCTTTGACTGGAAGCAAAGAGGAGTTATTTGAATAGGATGATGTAGGACAGCCTAGTGATGGATTGTTTACCAACGTGCTATGGGCCCACAAAAGGTTAGAAGAGGTTGCATTCAAGTGTAGAAACAAGTCAACACTTCAACTGGCCAAGCAACACCAAATCAGATATATTATTATCCCAACGGCCCAAATTATATGAACCTTAAATCCACGGTAAAAGATTTCAGCCACTAACCAATAAGATGATGAAACAACAGATTAAGTTAGGAGTTGTTGCTGAGCTCAATAGAGTAGGGCTTCAATTAAGCATAAGAATACCCAAGAAAAGTATGTGTATATTCCTTCACCTGAAAAGCTTTAAAATAAACCATTAAGTGCTGATTGGACCAGAGGAATGTAGAACCTTTAGAATTCACATTTTAGATCTTGCACTTAGGCTATAAAGAATGGCCATACAGGCTGCAACGTAGAGAGATCTCAAATAGGGAAACATTGGACTGAAATAAGTTTCAATAGGGGTTGAATTAGCTGGGGCTAACAGAGTACAACATGGGTTTTAAAAGGGTTAAAAAAGTGACTGAAAAAAAAATACAAAGAGTGCTGATTTGAAGGCTGACAATAGTTGTAACCAGGGTAGATGATAGGATAAATTTGTAGGATTTCAAGGAACAACAAAGGGGCAAAACACTGTTGTAAAACAATGCACAAGTTATGGACTTAACAGATTTATAATGACTGAAATCAGTCAATGAAATTAGGGTATTGATAATGTTTGAAGAAAGGCTTTTAATAAGGATGGGTTTTAGTGGAAAACGAATGGCTTAAATTGAGAGAATAGAGGATTAAACGGGGATTGATCTGCTGGAATATTAGGGAAATAACAAGGGTTATTTGGAGCTGAGCACAGGTTTGATGGGATAAAATAGAGGCTTAACAATGGGTTTCAAACCTGGGTAAAAGGGATATATCAAACCCAACCTGGTCTTCTCCTTAGCTTGCTGAAGCCTGTGAGCTGCTTGTGAGTTAATGCAGTGTGAATCGATTTGAGATAACGCATTGTTGGCTACGGTACTAGTTGAGTACTTTATAATCTTAGCTTCTATTGATTTCATAAAATAGTACGAATTGAGACAAAGAGTTGTGTTTAAAGGTGTAATAAAATAGGGTTTTAGGCCCGTTGCTATGAGTTTGGATCCTAATACAAGTTCAAGACATCATGCCTTTTTATTTTTATTTTTTATCTGTCCATAAATATAATTCTGCAATTAGGAAATTAGTATCAAAACAATACCCTCATAACCAACACTCCTAGGATCTTTTCATATAAACCAAGGCATACGGGATTCTTGCATATAAGATGGACTTGACCAAACTCAAAGGTTTATCATAAATTGTTTTATTACTTGCAACACTTGATTGGATTATTTATTTCTTTTGTTATACATTTAATTCACAATTGATTTCTTCATCATGTAGTCTCTTTTTTTCTTTTTATTTTATTTTGTTTATTTATTTATTTTTTCTTCTTCATTATTAGTCAAATGAGCACGTACTTAGATTTGGTTACAAGTTAATTCTTTGCCTATTTCTAGTTGTATACCCTCTTAAATCAGGTTCTTTGCTCAATATATAAACCTTACAAGGATCCATATTATTTTTTAGTTTAGATAATCATTTGGAAAAATTGCTTTTCATTCCATATAACATAGTCTCATTTATTTCTCCTATAAAAATGAATGGCATTACTGTGTACTAAGCTCTCATGGCCTTTTGGATATGTGAAAAACAACAATAAGAAGACATCTAAATGTTTCAGTTGTAAGATAACAATGTAGCCATGCTAGTATTTGAACTTGACATAGTAGGTAATTGGCATATGTTAGTGACTTGACCCACCTAATAGCGTAGGAGGATGTATTAGAGGTTATTGATAAAATTTATTTTGATTCTTTTTTGAAATTTTATATATTTTGATTGATGGTTCACGATTATTTGGATGAATATGTATGATAGAGATAAGGTAACAAGGATGTGTATGGATACGGAGTTGTCGGGTGGATAGTAATGATATGATGGATGTATGATATATTTGAAATGTTTTTGTTGATATGTGGACTATCAGGTTATTGAAGAAAGTGACATGGGGATCATTATTCATCCCTAGAGGTCCATATTACAACCGTTATGCTATCGAAATTTTGGCAAAAATAGCATGTGAATTCCCTGCTAAACCTCAATAAAATGAGATAAAAAGGTAATGGGGATGAATAGATGATGAACAAAGAATGACCATATACTATAACAGGTTTAAAGTACGAAACCGTAAAAGCAGATGAGGTGGGGTGCCTAACACCTTCTCCAACTCATAAACGAATAACTTACCTAGGAATCTCTAGGAGTTGACCAGTTTAAGTGTGGAGTCAAATATTTTAAACCTTGTTTAAAACTTAAACTTATTTTGTTTTCAAAACTGATGTCCAGCCACATCATTAAAAAGACTGGTGGTGACTTCAAAACATTGTGAGATTTTCTTACGATAATTAAGTCACTTTTCAAAGGGATTTACCCATCGTGTGAAAAGCGAGGCCCATGGAAATGTAACTTCTTGTGACCACCACGATGATCCTTCATTGAATACAACGTTCCAAGAGGTGTAGCATCGGTTAGTAGTGGGATCACAACCCTCCAACCTTTCCGTTCATTATCGTATCCCAAGAATATGTATCGTAATGCCTTCTTGTCAAACTTGCTACGTAATTGATCTGGTACAAACACGTAGCAGACACAGCCGAAAACTCGAAAGTGTTTTACTGTAGGCTTGATCTTCTAGAGCTTCTCAAATGGAGAGACGAATCCTAACTTTGGTTGCAGAAGACGATTAATTATGTAGACAGTTGTTTTCATACATTCTGCCTAGAATTGACTTGACACATTCTTGGCATGCAACATGCTTTGGTAGACCTCTGCAAGATGTTGATTCTTTCTTTTTGCGACCCTATTTTCCTGTGGAGTTCTTGGACAGGTTAACTGTTGTTGAATTCTTTGCTCTTTTAGATATTTTAAAAATTCTTCCGACGTGAATTCTTCCTCATTATCCGTGCGAAGGCAACGAATCTTATGGTCGACTTCTTTTTCAACTTTCTCTTTAAATTCCTTAAACTTTGAGAAGATTTCAGACTTTTCTTTAAGGAAGTAAACCCAAACGTACCTTGAGAAGTCATCGATGAAGATCACCATGTACTTCATTCTGCCGACTGAAGCTTGCTTCACTAGTCCAAACACATCTGAATGGACAAGTTCCAAGGGCCTCTTTGCTTGAAATTTTGACTTCTTGTATGGTAGTTGGTGAGCCTTCCCATAATGGCAACCAACACAGACTATATCTGTTTGAACTTGCCATAGATCTGCTGTCTCACTTCGACAAATTTTTTCAATATAGGCTGATTCAGCTAACATGATTTAGACCGAGTCTAGTCTACATCCCGTGGTAATCAGCTTATCAGGCAACTTCAAACTTTGATAGACATTGACATCATTGGGGCCAAATACGATAAAATTACCTGATGATGTTAATTGTGAGACAGATAGTAAGTTCTTTCTCATACACTGTCTCTTATACACA
>JAOXJP010077499.1:0-15092 GCA_025762735.1 Platanus orientalis
TGAGGATGTTGAGATGGATGAGTGGCAAGACTAGAAAGGATAAAATTAGGAATGAATTCATTCGTGGGAGTTTAGGGTTAGCGCCAATAGGCGATAAAATGAGGGAAAGTCGATTGAGATGGTTTGGGCATGTGCAACAAAGATCAATGACTGCACCAGTGAGGCGGAGCGAGACAATACAAGTTGAAGGTGCTAGAAGGACTAGAGGAAAGCCAAAATTAACTTGGGTGGAGGTAGTAAAGAGAGACATAGCAGCTTGTAATTTAACAGCAGACAAGGCCTTAAATAAAGCAGAATGGCGGAACAGGATTCATGTAGCCGATCCCAAATTGTTGGGATAAGGATGTTTGTTGTTGTTGTTGTTGTAGTAGTTTCACTTTAAGCATGTTTAACAAATATTATATAGTTAATTTGGATTTGCAAATTGATGACTTTTTCTACTAAACCTTTCAAACCATGCTTATGATGAATGTTGTGGCCCATAAAATATCTATTTTCTTACTTTACAAAATTTCTTTACTGTTACAAATGAAAGTCAAGGAATACCGTAGTATACACTTCCTCTTGTAAATCCTTATGAAGAAATATGCCTTTCTTCTTTTCATTTTAAGTTGGTGCAAAAACCTCAGCATATTAGCAATGTACAAGAGATAAAATTACTTTGATGGAATGCATCCTTATCACTAGAGAAACCATTTTCTTGTAACCTATCTCATAATTGTGTGTATCATTTAGTTCCTTGTGTTGTCTTAAAAAATTAAAAATTAAAATACAACAACAACAATAATAACTATATATGAACAATAAGAAGGAGCTAAAGACTAATAATAAAAGAATTAGATATTGGATTTTGAATGAAATTATTTTTTTCAATTACAAGTGACAACTAGAAGATAGAAATCATTAAAAAAAGATGGAATTACACTAGAGCTAGGGAATAGTAATTTAATGATAAAAGAGAAATACCTGAATTTGAAAGAATTGTTGGTGTAATGGGTTAAATATTAATCGTTTCTTTCTCATATGAACACTCAGGTGTTTTATCTCAATTTTGATTGCATTATTTATAAGCTAGTAATACGATTACAGTAAAAATCGAATAAAAAAATATTATAAAGAAAATGAATAGGAAAGGACCTCGCACTACTCTCCCCATTAAGAGGACCCCTAGTTGACAAAAATATGACAAATTGAAAGAAGGTGACATCCATAAACATGTCTCTTTTTTCTAGATTGTGAGTGATAACACTTGTAACCTTTTTTAGAAGATAAATATCTTGGAAAAATATATATTTTATGTCTCATGAGAGCATAATATAATTAATGCATTTAACATGCACATAACAGACATTTCCCACATTTTTGAAGGAATTAAAATAAGGTCAATTGAGACAAAAGTTTAAATTAAGTTTTAAAATTTTGAACTTGAGAGGGCATCCATTTTATCAAATAAGATACTATTAAAATAGTCTTAAACCAAATTAACTTAAAACACTGTATGGAAAAGAAAAATAGTATCAAGCATGAAACTAACCACACACAACAAGATACCCCTGTGTTATAGTACTTTTGCCTCCCAAACGAGAGTCAATAGATATGGAATAGAAAATCACCATACTACCTTCAATAATGTCCTAATTATTAAAATCATAGTTTCCATAAATTCACAAATTTGAAATTACTCAACTCGAAAAAGATTAAAGGCATGATGAAATAATTAATTAGATTACTCAGATCTTCTTTTCTTTTTCTTTTTTTTCTTTTTTTGAGTTTTTCTAAAATTAATCATACTAGTACTTTGATGTCCCAATTTTTAACATAAAAATATCTTTGGAAAAAATCTGTAAACAACAATAATAAAACCACACTAATTTTAACCTCCTTTCATAAGTCCTATCATATAGCAATTGGTGGTGTCAATAATATGGTCAGATTACATCAACATCTATTACGATTAAGGTCACCGAAGGTAAAAAAAAAAAAAGATTTCTCCAAGTGACCGACTCTATCACCCAATAGACAGATGAGTTTTAAATAGATTGCATATTAAAGTTTAGTGGACAAAAAATGTAAAAGTAGAGGTAATAGAAAAATGAGAAGGGGAATTATGTATTGTGTAGTCTATGACTCCTTACTCTCATCTTTTATTAAAATAATAACTTATAATGAAAAAATGTCCCTAATTAGTGAGTTTTATATATATATATATATATTAAGTCTCCTCAAATGAAACATGGGCTACTTCCTCCTTTTAAGATCCTTCACAAAAATCAGTAGCTAAAATTCAAACATGCTATTATTATCATGAGTAACTTGAAGCACAAATAAAATATATATATATATATATATATATATATATATTGGAATAAAAAGCATGTTATTAAGAGTGAATATACTATTGTGAAATGGAATGGAAGTTACAATTGTGTATACATAGTTAAGATGCATCAATAGAAATTATATTAATCATGAAGTTGTAAAGAAATACAATATTTACATGGTTTGATAATGTACCTATTTCCATAAAAAGAGATGAAAAATATCACTACAACATAACATAGGATTAATAGATTCTATATATCTCTAAAAGGAGATATTGGCAAATATATATACCCATTATAATACTAAAAGTATGCCATCAAAATTCCCTATGACCTTTAATTGGGGGTAAAGTGTACATTTCTTTCCAAGTGCAACCTTAGTAATAACCAAAATAAATTCAAGACATATCATAGTAATCTTCACCTTAGCTTAAATTTTGTCAAAAAAAAAAATGTTGAAGATATGCTATAGATGGAATTATCAATACCTCTTCTTGGGTACCTTTCCATTTCCCCTTCACCTAAAGTGCATCCCCAATCTTTAATATTGTGTAAGATTAATTAAGTCCAAGCAAAGCTACTTCCCTATAGAAAATGGTTTTTTCAGTATATCCTTTATATTGTCTTTTATATTTATCTTCTTAATGTGTATCTTATCATTAGGCACTATTTATTATATCTTGTGATATTTCACATTTATTTGTTTGGTATTGACGTGATAGATTCATTTGTTTACCAAGTGTATGGTAATATAATTATTACAATACAATATTTTAGTCTTGATTCAACTCAAGTTTTTTTAACTAATCTTATCACCCATATAGCTTCCCTAACACCTTCTATAACTACCATGTTTTTCACCTTGGTAGCAATAGTTGGTTCTAATGAATTTCAACGTATGTTCCCACCTTCAAGTGTATATTACCTTGTAATTGGCATTCTTTTGTCTAAGTCTCAAATATGGTTTATTAACAATCCCAAAATCTTGCCTAAAGGTCGTTGTTAATCAAACAAAATATTGAAATCCTACATGCGCCTAAAGTACCTTAGGATCCATGTTATCACTCCAAGTATCCTATCCTAGATTCCCTATATACTTACTCTTCATACTAGGCATGCGAAGTGGCACTCCTACTAGACACCATAGTATACAAGACACTCCATTACACTCACATATGGAAGTTAAGACAATCACTTGTTTTTTTTTCTATGGTAGATATAAAAATGTTAAAAACTAGAAGTGTATGGTTAAAGGATTACTAACTATTTAACATTCATTGTACTTAACTTCTCTTGCACCTTTTAACATATTTCTTTATTTCACTGATGATCTGTATGTTTTGTTATCCCTATGGATTTTCACATTGAGGATCTTTTTCGCAGCACCACACCTTCATCTCAAATTCCTTAACATTAACTTCAAGAAGTTACTTTCTTACAGATTTTTGTTAGAAATAAACATATGATTGATATATAATATCAAGAGAATACAAGAACCATCATTTCTCTAAAGTAAATATGACAATCATACTCGCTTTGTATGTATCCAATCTATATAATAAACAAAATTAATGTCATGTATCATTCACATGGCGATTGCTTCAGTCTTTAGAACGATCCCTTAAACCTACAAATGTAGACCTTCCAATGATCTTTAAAATCTTCATATTCCTCTATTTAAATTTGTTATTCCAACTCTCAGTAAAAAATGGTCCTTTTAACATCAAGTTTCTCCATCTCTAGATCAAGCATTGCTACCATGGCCAACACTTGACTTGAATAAAAACAAGTCATTACGATCCACTTCCTTCTATTATAATTATCTATTTGCTACCGATTGAGATTTAAGTATTTCCCCTTCCTTCTTTGAAATCAGTTCCTTTTCTTCTTAAAACCTACTTGCACCCTATGGCCTTATTTTCCTTGGGAAGTTCTACCAACTCCTATTTCTTATTTTTTATAAAATGATTCCATCTTTTTTTATTATTGCCATTCATTTATCATTGTTCCTTCAACTTATATATTCACCAAAGGATAGATCTCCATTTTTCACCACTAAAACAAATGAAATCATGCTTTTTTGGTGTTTTATTAGATTTTTTCCTTTGCCTTTTATCTAGGTTAAAGGAACCTTTTTGTTTCTTTTCTCTATTACTATTAGTTGAGATTATTTAGAAAACTCAATTCATTTTCTTTTGTCTTGGTGATCTTTACTCATTTATCTCTGTGAAGACTATTTCTCTTCATGTATCGTCATCTACCTATTATTTATCTACATCCATAATTGAAATCACCATGTAGGCTTCATAAAAAATAATATTTTGATTGATGACAATCTTATGTATTGTTAGATCCCAAACCTTTTATCCCTTCACCACTTTCTTATACCCATAAAATATGCAGTTCTTTGATTTGAGTTCAATTTTAATTGTTGGTCACTCTTTACATCAGCATAAGCTAAACACCCAAGATCTTAAGGATAGAATAATTAACTTCTTTCTTTCTCTAAGAATTTAAAGTTGATTTTCTTAGATGGATATAGAATCTAAAGATGTCACATTCACTAATTCAACCAAGTAGTTCTTTGGCTACCTTACATTCTTTTTTTTTTTTTTTTTGGTAAAGAGATGAAATTCATTCCATACAAATAGAGTTATTCACTAAGATACATGATTCCAATGAAACACTTGTAGCTAATTTTCCTATGATCTCACAAAAGTTCCAAACCTAAGATATATGTTCCCTTGTTATGATACCTACCATCTTGTGCGCATCCTTGTTGTTGGCTTGGAGATTGCCTACAATCTCGAATGATTCCTTTATACACCAAGGGGGAGTGCAATCTGTCTCTTTAAGGAGTTTAACAACTAGGAGGTAGTCCTCTCCCAGTATAATAAGATGATCTTAGTAGTCTTGTGCAAGCCTTAGCCCAAGGTATAAGTCCCCATATACCTTCTTCTTCAACTCCGACACCTTGTAAGGTTTTTGTTATTCCTCTTCCAAAAGTGCTAGAGTGGTCTCCAATTATGGGGGTAGCTGCATTGGCTGACATCTCTATCCACATTTATTTTGAGATTTCTAGCAAGAGGTGGATGCCACTATCTGCCAATGGGATTTGACAATCCTAAAACTCAAACTCAAACTCAAACTTAGCACCCTTTCCAATTGAGTATTGTTTATACATGTTGCTTCATTGTTCTATTGTCTACTGCCTAGTGTATTGTACTAATGAATGATATCTTTATCCTTGCAAAATATATCAATTTCTAGTTTTTATATTCTCTAATATTAGATGACCTTAGATACTTCAACTATTTTTCTGGCTTAAGGACCTAATTCATTAAAATCTAAATTAGTTGAAGCATTTATAATCATCCTCTATGGCATCACTAATCAATCATACAACCTATCTTTGATCTTAAAGTTTTTTTTTCACCTATCTCTTTTGATTCTTTTATGATGCAACCAATAATTAGGTAAGACTTTCCTTCCACATTAAAAGATTTGGATTGGTTCCCCCGTATAATAATTTTTCTATCCTCTTTTATGAAGATATAAATATTATCCTTACCTGTATATAAACATTATCCGTACAAGTAGAATCTATATCATGTTGTCATAGTCTCCCAAAAAATATATTACAAACATCCATTCAATCATAATGCATACGACCTCTATCAACACCCAAATTTTGACTTGGATTATCTAATGGAATGAATAAGCACATCAAAGTAGTATTTAGGATCAGACCTTAGGCAACCCTAGTTAAGGGACATTAAGCCTGGACTTTAGGAGGTTAGACATCCCTTGTGCAATCTTCCCTAGATATTTCGGTCATAAGAGTCATCATCTATATCATGCCATGTGCATTGTCATCTCAAGGATTAGTCAAAATACACCTTATCCAGTCAATCCCTAAGAGTGCATTTGGATTCATGGAATTGGAATTTTCCCTAGAATTTCAATTCTATAGAATTAAAATCCGTAGAATTAAATTCCGCAAATTTAGAATTTTACCATTTGGATGCATAAATGTATGAAGGGAATTGGAATTCAAAAATCTCATTCCACTATTTGGATACACAAATATTCAAAAATCACAAATCAACTCCATTTTGTTCGCTCTCTACATAGTACACCAAGAACTCCCAAGTTTTATAAGTTAGGCACCAAAGCTTTGCATTCACCATGCTTGAGCTTTTATGTGGCCTTCAATTCCCCGATAATCACTACGAAGATATTATGTTAACTCACGATTTTAATATAGTTATGATGATCTCAGGGAGAGAAACTAGTTATATTTTTTAACTCTTTCCAAAAGCTAATATGAGCTAGATTTTCTACTTAGGGGCATTTTGGTCAATTAATAAAACAACAAAGGGCATTTTTGGTACTTTTGTGTTAAAAAACTCCTCACAATTGCTTGAGGGAGGTGGGCATTTTAGTAATTTGAATAAACTTAAAGCAGGGCTGAAATGAACTAGATTTTTGGGGTATTTTGGTTAATTATTATAATAACAAAGGGCATTTTGGGTACTTTGTGTTAAAGAAAACTCTTTGTGGTTGCTTGAGGGAGGAGTACATTTTAGTCATTTGAATAAACCTGAAACATGACATGAGCTAGATTTTCCATACAAGGGTATTTTGTTCAATTAATAAGGTAACAAAGGGTATTTTGGATGCTTTGTGTGCTAAACAAATCCTCATAGTTACATGAGGGAGGAGGGCATTTTAATCATTTGCATAAACCTAAAGCATAGCTAACATGAGTTGGATTTTCCATTTAGGGGTATTTTGGTCAGTTAATAAAATAATAGAGGGCATTTTGGATATTTTGTGTACTAGAAAAACTCATTACAGTTGCTTGAGGAAGGAGGGAATTTTACTCATTGAATAGACCTAAAACATAGTTAACATGAGCTACATTTTCTATTCAGGGGTATTTTGGTCAATTAATAAAATAATATAGGGTGTTTTGGGTATTTTGTGTCTTATAAAACTCTTCATAGTCGCTTGAGGAAGGAGGGCATTTTAGTCATTTGAATAGACTTAAAGCATCGGTGAAGGTATTTTGGTCACATGCTATTTGATAAGAAGGAATTGGAAATAACAGCCTCTAGGTAGTTATTTCAATTCCACTTATTTGGGGCTTCAATTCTTCATTCTAATTCTTGGGGATTTGACCTAGATCCATTTCCGCGATTTAAAATCTATCCCAAATGACAGAAATGGATTTGAGTGCCCCAATTCCATTTCCACTCTTCCAATTCCCTAAATCCAAACGCACCCTTAGGATTTTAAGAGAGATGGTTAATTTCTTTATTTAAGATTTTTTTTAAAGTAATTGTGCTGGCCCTCATTGATCCATATAATTCTTGAAGCCTAATCCTTTTTTTAGTTTTCCATAAATTGCACTAGACACAGAAAATTACATTCTCGTACTAATACACTAACTTCTGTTTTATTAAGATAATTTTAATCAAAATAGATCTTTAGATATTTATAGTAACACACATAGTTATCATGAAACCATTCTGACTTGAATAGACATTTCTTAGGAAAGTTGTTCCAAGTCATTCTGTTTCCATCTAGGCATTTCCCCCTTAAATAAGCTTAGCCATTCAAGTTAGGGTATATTTCCATTTCTTATACCATTTCCCACACTCATTTCCATTTTTGGTAAGGGAGAAAATGTCTTGTCCAGGATTTGGTGTCTTGGACACCAGTGGACGTCATATGGAATAAAATGGGCAGCAATTTGAAATTTCATCTAACTCCCACCCATTTTATTCCATATGATGTCCCATGGTGTCATGGACACCAAATACTAGACGTATCATTTATTTTGTTTGGTAACTATAGTAATACTAGCTTCAAATTCAAACTTTCTAAACTACAAATTCATTATTTGTAGAGGGTTTTTACTTTTTAATCAACAAAGTACCCCTCATGAGTTGGTGAGCCATTGTATTGGGGTCATGAGACTCATGCCAATCCAAGTTAGGGTTGTGGGTACATAAAAAATAAATAAAATAAAATTGTCCATGCAAAAGCATTTTGCTACGTGAAATTTGTAATCAATCAGTTTACATTTTTATTTGTTTTCCAATATAGAGCAACTAATAATAAGTCTTATGTTTCTTTCAATTTCTTCCTCTTCTAAGATCATTGTCACTTGATTTCACAGTTAAAGAAATGGCGACAAGAACCACCATTTTCCTTCCTCATTTTGTAACTCTCCCACTCACATTTTGTTGATGATGGTGTAGGCACCTAAAATTTGCATAAATTGCAAATAAAGGCTTTCACTCTCATAAATCTGCACAAAAGTCCCTAAATCTACACAAGGGTCTCAAATCTGCAAATTAAGCCTTGCAGGACAAACCCATTGGTCCATGGTCTGGGTTTGTAAACTTTAGCCCATGGACCATCCTGTCTGCTTAGCCCGTTAATAGGCCCAAAATCCAAAGATTGCATACGTGGGACCTGCATAATGGGGGACATAACTTAATTGATTCTCTAGTCAAACAAGAAACATGATGCCAATGAAGGAATATAAGAATTCCATAAACTAATTTATCTACAAATAGATAAAGTACAACCAAATTCAAGACCAAGAAGGTAAAGAAATCCAATCAAGACCAAGGGTATGGATGCAACACGTATTAAAAGTCTATAAATTCTTTCTCATATATCAAAGGGGGGATTTGGAAGACTTTAGCTTAGAGAAAGCCTTAGAGACAAGATAAAGCTCCAAAGTTTCAAAGCATTTCAAAGGCCTTCCACCTACCTAAAGCACCAAGGTATTCTTTACATTCTCTTCATAAATTACAACTCATTTCTAGAGAGAAGAACACTTCTTAAGCTCTCATAATTACACCATGCATGGCCTTGAGTACAAGATTGCAGCGTATTATTCATTACCGATAAAGCTTGAAGCCCGGATTAAAGAGAAAGCTATATCAACACATTTGAAGAAGAGAAATATGATGTTAGGCTCTCATTTTCAACATTGATTGTTAATTAGAGGTCTATGCTCATCTAAAGATAGTAACCAAAGAGAGTTGTTTTCATTTTTTTTTTCAATAATTGTAATCCTCACTTTTCGCATTGATTCCACGCATGAAATTTGTGATCTACATAAAAGTCCCTAAAGATATTCCACGCACCCTCACAAATCTACATAAAAGTCCCTAAAGATACACAAGGGTCTCAAATCTACAAATTAGGCCTAGCTAAAGGGACAAACCCATTGGACCATGGTCTAGGTTTGTAAACTATAACCCATGAACCACCCAACCCACATGCTTTACCCATTAATAGGCTTAAAACTCAAAGATTGCCTACATGGGATCTACAGGATGGGAGATCTAACTAAATGTATTCTCTATGCAAACAATGAAAGGGATGTCAACCTTAAATTTTTTTCTCAACAAATAGAGAAACTACAACCAAATTCAAGACCAACAATGTAAAAAAATCCAATCAAGACCCAATTAAGGGTATGGATAAGTGCACTTCAAAAGTCTATAAATACACCTTGTAAGATTTCAATTGAGAGAAATCCTCAGAGACAAGATAATACTCCAAAATTTTAGAGCATCTTAAAGGCTTTCCACATTCCTGAAGCACTAAGGCATTCTTTCCATTATCTCCATTAACTACAGTTCGTTGCCACAGAGAAGAATACTTCTTTCGGTCTCAAAAATATGTCACACACAACCCTAAATGCAAGATTAAGGTGTATTAATCATTACCAATAAAGCTTGAAGCCCGGATTGAAAATAAAGCTACACTAACACATGCAAAGAAGAGACACACGCCATCCCTCAAGCCCTCATTAGAGAGATCTGCTCTCTCTAATGGGAGAGATTGCTTGATTCATTTAAGTATCATCATTTGTGAGATCTGGTATTCTCCTTGAGAGAAATCACCTTGATCTTTTGAGTGATCTTTGTTTAAAAAAATCATTTGCTATTAATGTTATGCTTCCAGTGATCTTCTAGTCTTTAAGAAGATAGCAATGTATCATTCGTCTCTACTAGAGAGTGCAAATCTATAGAGAGACAAGGATTCTACCCGAATTACATTGTATCCTATAGTTAGCTTGGCCGCAATCCCTTGCACGTTATTGGGAGGCCTCGACTATCTTTAAGAAACGTGAAAATGGCACCTTCTATGCTCAAATGAATTAGTTAACTAACCTATAACATTAAAGAATGCGATAAAAATTGAAATAACTAGGAAATCGCAATTAGACTATTAAGTCTAGATTAAAGTCAATTACCATGACTAAACTCGTCAATCGTGAATGAACTAGCAATGTGCATCTAAGAACATGAGTTATAACTAATTGGAGAACCGTAATTGTTAAGTTATTCCGTGATTGAATTGGTTAGTCCTAACTAGATTGTTGTCTACAACAAATCTTCATTCGTAATCGAATTAGAAAATAAGTTCTAGATTATTCCATTGATGCTAAACTTCCTATAACCATAAAACTAACAATTTTAAGATATGTATACTCCCATGGGCCAACCTAGGATATACCAATTTGAATCAACCTGAATCAATGGAGGCAACTTTGAGAGATGGGAAGAAAAGATGAAGTATTCTAAAACAAAAAGACATCTTCTATGTGTTGATTGATGAACCACCACTTATCCCTTTTAAGCATGAGGCAATGGAACAAGAATTGATGTTGTCCTTAAAGCCCAACACTGATTGGAGGGCCAATGGTTACAAGTGTTTCCATCACATTCTTGAGACACTTCCTGATAGTCTCTTCAACCAGTTTGCCAAGAAACTAAAATCACAAAGGACTCATGAAAAGTTGTGATCACCGTCTACAAAAGCAAAACAACAAGTACCAAAAAATTTAATGTCTACAAAAGCGAAATAGCAAGTATCAAAAAATTTAATATACGTAACTATGGTGTGTTCAAGATGGTGGGTGGTAAATTTTTTATGGAACAAGCCAAGGAGTTCCAAAAAATTGCTAATGTAATCAACTTTGCAAGGATGAATCTAGATCATGTCTTCCATATCAACATATTGATCTCCAAGATACATTCATCTTACAAATACTAAATACTGTAGGATAGAATTAATGCACGAAAGATATGGCATGCCTTTTGATATACTAATTCATTATCTATGAGTTGAAGAACTGGCAAGAGACAAAGAAAAAAAGACCGAGTCATCTGAGATGGCTCATGGTGAAAGCAAAACCCAAGGGTCATTTTACACCCAACAAAAGAAAATTCAAGAAGCATGCCAAAAGAAGCCTCTTGAGAGGTCAAATAAAAAATTCTATTGCTATGTATGCGAAAAACCTAGGCATCTGGCTAAAGCTTGCCACCATAGGAAATATGGTGATAATGAAAACATCAATAACAACAAGAAGTATAAGAACAAGAGAATGATCCATAACAATGAAATGAAAGTTGTTGTCACTAAAGCCAATCTGGTAGGAGAGGAATTTCACTGGTGGATGGCATGAACATGCTCATAGGAAACTCTACATCATCCAAAGTAATTGGGGAAGGCATAGTGGACCAGTGGTTTACCTCTGGGAACACTGTTACCCTCAGAGTAATCCTGTAAATCCCAGACATCAGGAAGAACTTAATTTTTGGATCAATTATGACTAAATATGGATTAAAGATGGTGTTTGAATTTGATAAGTTTGTACTTACTGAGCATAGTGTGTTTGTAGGCAAGAAATTTTACACATCTAGAATGTTTAAGCTTAATGTTATTAAATAAGTGTCTTCTACTTCTCCTTACTTGATTAAGTCTTGTGATATATGGCATGGTATATTAGGTCATGTTCATTATAATAAAATCAAACATATGGTAAATCTGGGATTAATTACTAATCTCGATGATTCAACAAGTGAAAAATGCATCACATAGAGTAAATCCAAAGTAACACATAATTCATTCATAAATTTGCAAAGACCATCAAACATGGTAGATCTAATCCACACCGATATTTGTGAAATGATTTACACACTGTTCAGGGGAGGAAAAAGATATTTCATAACCCTCATCGATGATGCATCCAAATACATTTACGCATTCCTTTTAAGGACTACAGATGGAGCATTTGAAAAGTTCAAGATCTATAAACCCTACAGTTGATAATCTTCTTGACTTAAAAATCAGGGTTCTACGATCAGATAGAGAAGGAGAATATATGGACTCTTGATTTATTAGGTTCTGTGAAGACTATGGAATATACAGAGAGACCTCAACAACATACACTCCACTGCAAAACAGAATTACTGAGAGAAAAAACTACACTTTAATCAAAATGGTCAATATGATACTAATAAGTTCCGGATCCTACCCAAATCTATAGTGTGAAGCCTTGATGTCAGTTTGTCATATCTTGAATCGAATTCCTTAAAAGAAATTGAATGTTACTTCAAATCAAATATGGAAAAAAAGAAAGCCACTTGATGCACCTTCATTGTTAAGTCTACTAATGTTGAATTCTTCAAGGAACTTCTAGTCCACACGCCATTGTTGAGTCCACTAATGCCAAATTCTTCAAGGACATCTTTCCATTCAAGAAAAAGTTGAAAATAGTGCAAGTGAATAAACCTGCCTCAAGAAGAATAGATAAATCCATTGAAGATGTACAACCCACACCTCGAAAGAGCAAGAAAAAGAGGAAGTACAAGAACTTTAGCCTTGAATTCATTGTCTACATGGTAGACGGAATCCACTACCTTACCAAGAAGCCATTGTTAGGTATTTTGTATTGTCAATGTATGTTCCAAAACTTATATGTACATTTATCATGGTCTTGTAGTAAGACTTTATGTGCAATTTGTATATTCATGTAAGTCCGATCAAGCTTTGAGAAGATGAACTCAAAAGTCGGGAAGACCATAAGCCTCAAAGTCTCAAGCATGTGTTGAAGACCTTTAAGCCTCAAGAGCAAGCTGCCTAAAGATGTCAATCGTGTGCCCAAAAGTTAAATCCAAAGGTAAATATTGGTAAGTGGTAAGGTTGAGTGTTTGGGTATGGAGCTATGGACCAATGGACTTAGAATGACAACCTAAACTTTGAAAAATGTTTCACATTGGTTGGATCATGAATTAGACCATTTATGACCTTAGGTGGACTTAGAATGGGTTAAAAAGACCCACACAAACTATTAAAAAGGTCCTACATTGATTGGACCAATGATGGACCAAACTAGCAAAAACTAAGTGAAATAAAAATGTATTGGAAAGGAAATGGCCTTAACTTTTGATCCAAATGTCCGCTCGAGGCTAGTAAGTACTTAAAACAAGAAGCTTGATGAGATTTTTTTGAAAATGGAAATATATTTTATTCGAGATTCTCATAACGGCTAGTTCTTTAACCGTTTTAATAGATCCATTGAATGATTCTTTGATGATTTTCCATTATAAATAGGGATAAAATCCCAAGGATTAATGCAATGAAAAATACAAAGTAATAACATTTTGTGGAAATCAAGCTACGTAAGTTTTACAGTTAAATTTCTTGTAAGTGTGTGACCTTGGAGAGCTATCCAAATAGTCAAATTCATTCCAAGGTATTGTAAGAGCTTCTTATAATCTCACATCCATTTAAAGCCAAAGTGTGCACTATAATCATATAAGCCCACTAAGAGGCAATTCGACAATAGAAGAGTTCCTACACTCATCCTATCAAGTAGTCTTTGTCGAAGTCACCAAAGATAGAGTCTTGAGAAGCATTTTTCAGAGTCAAATGTGGTTGATTGTCCATCGAAGACATTAGAGTGGAGCGTGTCCACCGGAGACACTGAGAGCGCATCTACAAGACGGAAGATTTTATGGATACTTGTAGGTAAATTTCAGGGTTTTTATATTTGTTCTTATAATAGTTTATAGAACTATATCCAAGAGCGCATCTTTGGATCACTGCTAACAAAAGAAAACTCTTTAAAAAGAAAGAAAAAAAAAAGCATTTGCTACAACATGGGATGACAACTCCGATGATTTGAAAGAAGAATCATTTCAAGGTGAAGAAGAATCTTCATGAGCTGTTTAGGCTTTCCTCACTTTCGCCAATGTTCAAAATGATGAAGACTCTTCAAGTGATAAAGAAGAAGAAAGTGGTGAAGTGAGGAAGAACTTTAATAAGCTTATGACCAACTTTATTCTAAAAATTTAGAAATCATTAAAGCCAATTCTATACTAAATAATGAAAATAAGGACTTAAAAGAAAAGTTGAGTCATTTAGAAAAGGATGAGTCTTTAAAGTCGAATGTTTTTCTTGTAGAAGAAAAGGAAAACTTAAAGGAAAAAAAAAACTCTTTAGAAAATTAGCTAAATGAAATTAGTCAAAAATTTTCTAAGAAGAATTGAAGAAAAAAGGATACTTGTTGAATTAAAAGAAAATATTCAAGAAGTAAATGAGCTGAAAAATATAGTAAAATCTTTAGAAGAAAAGAATAATAGATCTTTCAAGATCATTGCCCAAGGAGATAAACTTGAAAATTTACTAAACTTGGGAAAGCAAAAAAGGAGATATGACTGGAATTGGTTATGGAACCAATGTTCCAAAACCAAATAAAACTCCTTGGAATGTAGTTGGACCTAAGACTACTCTTCAAAAGGGAAAACACCCAATTCAAGTGGGTAAGAAGAAGATAGGTTAAGAAAATTCAAATTTAAATGCTTCGACTTCCAAATCAGACGTTGAGTGTTATTATTGTGGACTGTTAGGGATTGAAAGTTTGAATGTCAAAAGAAGAAATATGATTAG
>JAOXJP010077510.1:0-15092 GCA_025762735.1 Platanus orientalis
CGAAAATGGTAAGGGGGACAAATCAGGGTTTTTTGGCCAAAAAAGCTCTCAGATGTAGATTGGAAGGGCAAGATGGTTAAATTGATACGATGGTAGCATAGGGATAAATTCTCCCTAGTCCTTGTGACTCATAGCTTCTGACTACGAGAGATTACGATACCAAAGTAGGAAATTAGTTCAAAATGATTTTTTGAGCGGTTTAACAAAATTGTACAAGAGATGCTGCTGGTTTTTCTGTAAAATGCCACTTCAGGCCATATTTGGAGGATTTGAAGTTTGAGGAGTCTTGGAGCCACAGAAACTGACAGATTGACTACTAGGAGCTTCTAAAGTAGAGTCGCTTAAACAAATTTGGTTTCTGTAGATGCTTGAAACTGAGTGAAATTGAATGGCTAATCATTTCCTGAATTAGGGGTTCATGAAATGCTTTATTGAGGGTAGGGAAGATTCTAAAAAAATTGTTCTGATTTTACCTCGTTTTGAGTCCCAGAGAACTTTTAAGGGCATTTTGCATGCCAAATACAGACAAAACACGTTTTTTCTGGGTTTAGGCAGAAATGACTACTTGGGTCATGGATTTTTCACAAATTAGTGTAATTTTGATAGTTTTGAGGCTTTGAATTTATAGTAGTGTAGCCACTGACCATTTGAATTTCTGATTTTCGGTGCTCTCCTAAGAGTCATTCAAGCGTCTGATTTTTAGACTTGATTTTTCATGCTTTTTGGAGTATTTGAGAGAATCTTAGGAGATAGATTTTATGAAAGCCCTGGCTCCTTAGACAACTTTTTGAAGGCCTCACAATTCTGAAAAAATGGACAACAATTGATCCTGATTTGGATGCCTGGAGAGCATTCTCTCTTGAAAAGGGTAAAAGTGAAAAAACAACATTTGACCTTTTGAGAAAGATTTGAGATTTTGTAGAGGTTTGAGGCTTCGAAACTCTTTCCTCAGACCTGGAGATTTGAAGCTAAGGCCAAGGCCGAGATATGGTGACTAACCTTTTTTAAATTCAGAGATCGGATGAGTTTTTAAGAGCTTTGACGAGGGTTATTTCTTGGTAAAGGTCTTTACAAATCGAGAGATCGGCTATTGCCATTCTTGAGTAATGTCTGACCTATGATAGGTCCTTTGAAGAAGGGTCAGGGGTACATAGGATCTAAAATTACATCATTTGGACCATAGGAGAGGTTCTAGGGGTCATTCTCTGAGTAGAAAGGGTAAAATGGTAATTTTTTGCCTTAAAAAAGGTGAAAATATGAATTCTCTACCTATGATGCTTCATGATTGGAAGACTTATGTAGGCTAAGAGATTCAATGATTTGGATGACAAATGGTGAGTATTGAGCCTTTGGAGGCAAAAGGGTAAAATGGTAATTTTTCCAACTATGATGCTTTAATGAAAAAAGGCTTACAGTAGGTGAAAAACTTACCGATGACATGAATAGAGTTTTGAAATGTGGACTCATAAAGTCTTATTGGTGCTTTTGAGAGATATTAGGGTTTACCTTGAAATAGTGCTTTTTGAGCTGTAATAAGGTTCTTTGACTGATTCATTTGTGACTGGAACATCTGGAAAGACTTCTTTGGGAATACCTAACCTCCTAGAGTCTAGGTTTGCTCTTCTTATACCAATGGTGCTTAGAGTCTTGATGCCTAAATGCTGTTATGCTGTCCTCATGCTTTCATATGACCCAAGTCAAAATTTGAGTAGTGACAGTAATCTTCCCTTACCCTTTGTTTGGAACACTAGGAGTGATATTGGTTGACCTATGTAATTTGATTCATTGAATACATGTGAATTTTTGTGGGAATATGTTGAATTCATTGATTCTATTGAACTCTATGCCTCCTATGTGATTATGTGAACTATGTGAACCTTCAAATCCTATTACATGTTTAAATCATTGACTCTATGTGAAATTTTAGTGAATCATTATGGCTCTGAACTTATGACATCGAATTATACACTAACATTGAATCTAAGGGAACCATGTACCCTTGAAGTGATTGATTTATCAAAATGTGATGCTTACAATTTCTTTACACATTATAGAAACGTTCCGATTATTGAAACTACGTGGACCTTAGGATTTATTGATGTGAACCATATTAGACTTTGAACCTTTGACCCATTTTGAGCCTCGTCACAAGCCTAAGTGTAACCATTGATTATTTGGGCCTTGACACCGGGCTAAGTGTGTCTTTGATTATTTGGGCCTACTCACAACGCTAAGTGTGAGAAAGTACTTTGGACATGCTCTTTGGCTCACGGATATTGGCCCTCTTCCTTGGGGTTATAACAAGGACATTGGCCCTTCTCCTTAGGGTTAAACAAGGACATTGGCCTTACTTATGGGGTTTGGCATAAGATCAAGACCCTACCCATGGGATTAGCCAGATCATATGAATACTTTACATAGAACCTTTGAACATCGAACTCAGAACACTTTGAATCTTTGAACTCCAAATATTGAACTTTGAACATTGTGAACCATGTAGACTTCGAATACTTTGAACACAAAAATCTAAACGTTTTGAAAACATAGAACATTGAATCTTTCAAAATTTAACATATAACATCAAGTTGTGAGCCTTGACCTCTGTATTAACTTATCATTCGGACTTAGATTTTCGTATTGAATCACTGCTTTCTGTTTGACATGTGATTATTGTTGTTTTATACTAGTATGCTTGTGATTACTACTTCGATACATGTTTAGCTTTGTATTGACCTTTGGACATGCTAGTATTCCAATATGTGGTTTTATCTCAAATTATTTATAGTCTACTAGATTTCTTACAGGTTGGGACTAACCTAGTTATTTATTTTTCAAACTAATTATTATTGTAGGTCCTCCATTTGAGGGACTTGCTATGGCATTCATGGATTTCCTTTCATCCTTCTTATCCTTATTTTGGACATATTTTGGGGTCCCCCTTGGTGTTTGTATCATATTTCAAACTAGTAGATGTTTCCCTTTGTATATTTGGGTGAGAGAGCACTCTAGTGATATTTCTCTTTTGATCTAATACTATTGGATTACTATGATCTTTGTGGATTTTCGATTACGCTTCCGCATATTGATCTAAATATATGTGATTAGTGAATATTGACTGTGCCTCCGCAAACTATTGAAATATGATTATTGGATTAAGTAGAATTAAGAAAATTCAAATGAGAACATATGGACTATATTGGATCTTACTTGTGGGCCCAAGATTTGGGCTAATTTCTATGTGGATTATCGGATTTATGAACAGTAACAAATCCGAATCTGGAGCGATACAGATCCATATCCGAATCCAGGTTTGGGGCGTTACAAATGTAGTCCAAATGTAACTTAGACTCGACCTAAATTCAAACCCACATGAAATTCATGTTTTCTCTACAAATATATAGGCAACCCACACATTAGAAGGGTTGAAAAACTTAGAGAAGAAGCTCATTAGGTGCTAAATAACTCTCCCTACTTATAGCACGCGACCCTCCTCTCACCCTCTCCCAAAGTCTGCACTGAGCTCCTCTGACTGTATTGGTACCTCTACTACGCACATAGCAACTAGAGCTCTGTTAAGAGTTTTCTCTTCCCACCTACCACCTACCCACTACACTGCCAACGAGCTCCTCTGAGCTTTGTTCGCCTCCCAACTAACGGACAACATCGCAAAGGTTAGTACTTTGTACCCTTTATTTAAGATTTTTGTTTTAATATGATGTAGTTCTTACATGTTTAGAGTATGCAATTTTATTTTTCTTGTAGTTTGGAGAGACTAGGAAGTATATATTCAATGCATTACCTAACTCCCTTTAAAGTTTCTTGGGTATTGAATTTCTCTAAGAGGTCAGAGTTGGCCAAAAAACAGCTTTTAGATAAGTTGTTTTATGTGCCAATGCCCAATCGTGTAAGCTTGTACAATCGTGTGTAAGCATAGAAGAATTGGGCGTTGCCCACAATCTTGTCCCCATGAGGTTCAACCTAGTTCCCATGTATGTAAACATGATTTACCTTCTGATCTTGGCTTTGTTCGAACACATCAGACATGGTTTCATAAGTGTTTGTATGCTATGCCGTGAAATATAAGATGGAATGCCTTGTATATGTCATGTTAAGGATGTTGAAATGATGTTGATGATGATGTATTGCTTTACGCCATGATACATAGCTAAAACAGAGGTACCACTTCATTATCATGCTTAGTCAAATATAGTAGATGTGTAATGACCCCAAGTTTCATAACCTTATTTAGGCATGAATTTGGGTCACAACTAATGGAATCCATAATCCAACCACTACAAACTTTTCCTTTTACCTTAACCAATAGAGTCACTTAGAACTTAACCTTAAATCTTAAACATAACATACACAACGGAATAAGAACAACATACTACTAACCAAAATATTTAATGTATAACAAAAATAAGAACATAAATGTATAAACATTCTAACATCCATATCCTCATCGCCCATCAACAACATAGGAGACACAAACCTCTAAACCAATGTCTAGAATATAAAGCTTACAAACCATAAGTGTGAAATATTAAAATTAATACATCCCAAATAAACAAGGTCTAATACAAAAACAAAGTATATAACAGTGTTGAAAAATAAATTAGGAATGACATTCACACGCATGCCTTTCCCTTAAACCTCAAGTGCTCCAATAGATGCACCTATACTAAATCTCACCTAAAAATGGTATAGAATGGTGACTTCCACGGCTCGTAACTAGGTATACCAAACCTACAACAAAACCGGACTGGTAGAACATGAATTTTTCAATATAAAATACTTACTATACTTTCATATAAAGTACATATAGTTTTTAGTATGTATACATGTGCAAGTAGGCATTCATTAACTATCATAAATCACTGGATATAAGCAACTTATCATCGTGGTTCATTATATGAGATTTATACATGGTAATATGCATGATTCTACTAATCCAAAACATTTTTCTAATATATTTTGTGTGGCAAGGTGTGTATCCAATCACATGGTAAGCATTCCCTAATTCGTCCATGGTAAAGAGACTTAGTGTACATCCTAATAAACAATTTCTATCATTTTTTATGCATAGCCTATACTTTCCTAAGATGAATATGCATAAACAACTCATTTCAAGGTAGGCATGCAACATTCTTAGGCAATTGACAATCATAATAAAGCATTTTCATAATAAGACATATGAAATTCTAATTATATATTCAACAAGTCTAGCATTACCTCAGTAGTAATCATTTATATCATTACTTTCATGTCACTTATCCTATTATTCATTCAACATTGTTCATTTTTCCTTTACTTGCCATCATCATTTACTTTTCCAATTTACTTGGGACATTCATTACTTGTCATATATCACATATTCTTTACATAGTCTGCTAGTTATAATAACTAGGTTGTTTATTCTTTTTTCATTTACAGTTTTTTCCTTACATTTTGACATATGTGTTATCCCTAACTATAAGGGCTATCATATTATTGCATTATACCCCAATGGGAGGGCCATTATATACATCATACTAATGTTTTATATAATTAGGAACTTCTATTTTCTTTTAAAGATCATGTGTTTTCACTCTTTTCTTAACATTTTTCTTATTTACTTGTTTTAAAAAACTTACATTTTCATTAGTAGCTTATGTACTTTCATTTCTTTTCATAGCACTTTCTTTTCTTACATAACTTATGAACATTTACTTATGAGACATGGATGTTTCTATTTCTTATCTTGGAATTTTTATTATTTGCATGGCTTATAAACTTTACTTTACCTTTTTGAGGCTTATATGCTTCACTTTATTTTCTTATGAACTTTTCATTCCTTCTTAACATGGTTTCACTTCTTTTTTCTTATTTCATAAACTTTAATTTTCTTCTTATCATACTTTACTTTTTCCCCAATAGTGGGATCTTTACATTATTATTCTATGGCACATTGTATTATTCGCTAATAGAATGGTTATCATTTACTTCATACCATTAAATTATATCCCAATTGGAGGGCTATTACTTAAACTTTCTTACACTTATTTTCATCTTGGTTCATTTGATTACACTTTCTTTCACTTCCTCACATCTTGACATATTGTGTTACCCCTAACCATAAAGCCCATCATATCATTGAATTATACCCCAATGGAAGGTCCATCATACTTTGTCATTGAGTTGTATTTTCAATGGAAAGGTGGTCATACATTTCTTTTCTTTACATATATCATCATACTTCACCATTGACTTATATCATCAATAGGAAGGTTGTAATACTCCGCATTACACCTAAAGGGTAAAAATATAATTTTACACATTTAAGGTTAAAATTATCATTTCACATATTTTAGACAAACCTAGAGATGGTTTAGAATGAGTTGGAGGACCATTGGACCACTTAAGTTAGACTTTGGAGACCCAAGGTGAAAAAAACCAAGAATTTAGCAAAATTTAGGCGTGATCGATCACAAACCCAATGACCGATCATGAAACTCCCAAGTGGTGTAACTGATCACACACAAAAGGCACAACTCTTGGGCGTCACTCAAACCTGTACGTGACTGATCACAAATCCCATGACCGATCACAGTTGTGACCTATAACAAACCCCATGACCGGTCACACTCAGTTCATGACCTATGTTATGACCCGAGCATGAAAATTTCTATATGTGTGAAATGACATGGCAATTACAGATTTGACCCTCACATGTGGGATCTCGACTTGGATAAGTTAAAACCCCTCTAATACTTCATTACGTCATTTAGAATGATTAAAACAAAGATGAAAAGGGTTAGAGAAGCTTGGGAGAGAAAGAAAAAGTTTTTCCCTAATTGGGTAAGTTTTACTCCCAACTCTAAAAATCTGTTAGAATAGTTTATTTTCTTCTTAGATCTTCATGTTTTAGCAAATCTACACTAGTTATACATCATTTTATAGAGGATAGAGGCAAGGGGAAAGAAGTTTTGAAGGAGTTTAGAGCTTAAGGAGGAAGACCAAAAATAGTGAGTGTTCATACATAATGTGCTACTCCCTTTATTCTCCTACTATTTTCTTCATGTTTATTCTTTAAATTAATTGGCATTTTGGTTTTCATATCACTTGATTGATAAATCTATGACGTTTGAAAAGTTTACATCACTTGATAACTAGTTCTTTGAGATTTTGTGAGTTTTCACACATGATGTGCTACTCCTTTAACTTTTTGTCCTTCTATTCATTTGAAATCATTAGTTTAGATGAGATATCAGTTTCTCTTCATTTTGTTTGCCTTGTTATTGAAGTTTGATGAGTTATCTTCATTCAAACACTAGATCTATGGAGGATTAGTGGGTTCTTATGGTGATTGTTCTACTCAGTTGATTTTATGCACTTTCTTCTATTTTTTGTTGTCATTTTAAGTGAGATTACAATTTTTTATCACTTCTTGTTAGAGTTATATGAGTTTAAAGATTTTATATATTCAATGGAATAATTCATTCCATTTTGCCTCAGTAGAAACTTAGGTTTATTTGAAATTCTGGATTTTATGTGTATTGCTAAATCTACTCCCCTTTGAGCATGTGTCGGCCAAGATTTACTTATTCTCTTACACTACCATCATAGAATCATTGGAATCCTAAGTTTTCTCTATGTTTGAATGTAAGAAGATTGAATCCTTATGAGATTCGAAAGGAAAAATAATTTTTATTCTATGTGCCTAATAATTGCCTTGATTTCCCCATACTTGAGATTTATATTTATATTATTCTTGCTAGTTGGTAGTCTTTTCTTAATTTAATTGTCTCTAAACTTTGTTTCTTATTCTATTTCATGTGTTAGTTGGTCATTGGTGCCATTATTATGTTTTCTACTTGATAATATCTACTTAGACTTAATCTGACGAGCTTCATGTTAACATCATTACGTTTACATATCCTGTTTGGAACTCTTATCTTATGGTTGGTTTTGAAAAGTTAGAAGAAGAATTCTGAGCATTTGGTTTTGGTGTGAGTATAAGCTATTACTTTCTATTTGGTTTTAAGCATAGGCTTTACATGGTCTCACTTATGAGTTTTACTATATGGGCATCTATTGCATTGTATCCTTTTATAGTTACATATGACTTTATATATGCATGGATTTAGATTACCGTTCTCTTTCAAGGTTTTGGTTTTAACCCAATCACCGAGACTCAATAATAGGTGAAGATAACACTAGTTAGCCACCAACCTTTGATGTTCTAGGGGATTTTTATGAGCTAACCCTTAACGTCCTAGGGGATTTTTGCAGGCTATATTGGTCTTATGACCCATTTTAGGTACCCAATCACCGAGTCACATTAATAGGTGAAGATGACACTAGTTACCCACCAATCCTTAATGCCTTAGGGGATTTTTGCAAGCTAACCCTTGATGTCCTAGGGGATTTTTACAGCCTAATCCTTAACGCCTTGGAGGGTTTTTATAGGCTAACCCTTAACGCCCTTGGGGATTTTATGGGTTATATTGGTCTTATGACCATTTTAGGTACCCAATCACCGGGTCACATTAATAAGTGAAGATGGCACTACCCACCATTTTTGTATGAGATTTCAGTTTTTTCAGAGACCCTACATGGGTTATATGATTTCAGTTTTGTCAGAAACCCTACATGGGTATGATTTCAAATTTTTCAAAGTCCCTATGTGGGCTAATTCGTTGGATTTGATACGAGGTGTTTTGACAAGATTTGGTTTAAAAACCCTTCATGAGTTATGTGAGTTTGAGAGCTACATTAGGCTTTCATGATAATGCATATGGTTTTAATACCTGTTAGCTAAGGCAACTTACATGAGAGGTGTTAAAGCCTATTTATGTATGAGTATTTTGCAGTAAACATTTGCATCATATGTTGCACTTTCCTTATGGACTACACTTTATTTGTTTCAGTTATGGACTTCTGTTTGATTTAGGTTTAGTACTTATGATACCTTTACTAGAATCTAACCATTGTCAAAGCTAGTTCGATTCATATTTGTTACGCATGTTCCGATTAGGTATTGAGTCATACTCATGCAGATTAGATTTACTCTATGAAACATTATGTATGTTCTCTCACAGGTTTTATAGCTTACTCATGTTTTTAACATCCTTTCAAATGGTGCACTGTAGCACGAGATCTACTGCAAGTTTAGCCTTATTGAGAGCACATGTGGATGAGAAGGTCTTTTTATTTATTTTCTTTTTGTCCATTTTATTCCCAGCACATTTCATGTATGGTACAAGGACTATTGGGTTAAGATTTCTTTGGGATATTGCTATCTTTATTTGAAATATATTTATGTTGGCCAATTGGCTAGTTTATTGATGATATCATTTATACTGGAGATTAGTAGCTTAATTGTTATGGATGTTTGAAGATTATTAGTTAATTTATGTTGTGTAGTTTGGAATGTGTATGTTTATATTCTGTTGCACTTGCTAATGATGGATATTTCTTTATGGTTATATTTTTGCTGTAATGTGTTAGTAATTGATGATAATTAATTGGATTAGAATGGGAAAAAAAATGTTACAATTTAAGTAAGATAAGTAAGGACTATTTCTACAAGGAAAGAGTCAAGACATCATACTCCAAGATCTATGATGTTGCGCACGGGTTTTAGGGCATGACAAAGGCCATCATACTTCACCATTAAATTATATTTCTAATGGAAAGTCCATCACATTCATTACTATTTATGTCTTAGTCACTTTTACTTGTCATCACTTTCTAATCATTATTTTACTCCCTTGGGTTGAGTCTTACACTAACTCAATACTTGTATTTATTATTCTTTCTTATCTTCTTTCCTTTTCTCATTGGTCCTTTATTTATTTTGTTTATTTCATTTATCCAGTCATTTTAACTTACCTTATCACTATATGGTGTATTATTTAATCTAACATATTATGTATGTATTATCACAAGATACATTCATTAGCATAATTATAGAGAAGTAAGTCATCAATAGAGGCATTCACTAACATCATCTAAAGATGTCCTACTTTATACCATACACTTGCTACTATTATTTGACACATATGCAACATCAACAAATCAATCTCTAACTTACTCAATAAGAAATCATAAAATTGTCATATTATTATACTTTCAAACATTATACAATTAGTACAACTAACATGAGCAAGAATTCCAATAATAATCATATTACACATGTTTTCCAATCATCCATAATCTCAATTTATAACTTAACTGATTTATTCCATAACAATTCTTAAGCAATTCATGCATTAATAAGTATCATGGAGACCATAGATTTGTAAATTCCTGACTTACAAGCTTTCAAAACTCATGGAATCTAATATCTTAAGGAAATCCATATACTTATCATGTAAAACCACTTTTATTTACAAATCAAATTAAGGATTTCTAAGATCCTAACATAATATAACAATATCTCATCACCAATCGCATGATAGGTAAGGATTTCTAGGATCCTAACAAAGGGCTTCTTAATCGTGTAAGGAAAATATCTATACAAACAATACAAAACATCTAAGAACCTAGATGACAGTGTAAATCTTGTACTACTTACCACCAGCTTCTACTTCTTCTAACCAATGAGATCATCAAGTAGGACTTCATTATCCCTTGAAACACTTTTTTTCCCTAAGATTAAACTATAGATTTATGGTTAAAATTCATAAACCAACAAGAGATTGCAAAGAAAATAGTAAACAATCCTAGATCCAAACATTAAAGACTCACATTGCTCTTAGAAAATGAGAGTTTACCCATTTTTTTCTTTATTGTCAAAGTTCCTATTTCCCTTTCAAAACCCCTTTCCTTATGTCATACAAACTCTAATTGGGTAAAGAATGGGTTTTATAGTTGTCCCATAAAGTTTTCCAATAAAAAAAAACAACTCACGTGGGACTCAGATCCCAAAGGGGATCCTATTCCCTAGGCTGGATCAATTGGAGGGGGTCGAATCGATCAGGATACCCCTCCCTGATCGATCAGGCCCCCCTCGATTGATCGGGCCTAGCACCAAATTCTTCATAATTTGTTTTGTTTTAGCTTTGCGTATCTATACTAAAATGTTTGTATCTCTCTATACAACTCTAATTTGATCACCGTTTGTTTCGTTAGAAACTAGACTATAATACCGTTTTAATGATGTATTATTTTTTATCTAACTCATTCGGGATTGATATAGGTTTAATTTTAAAGTTATTTCAAATTTGTTGTCCTCTCAACATAGACACCTTGTGGGAAAATGATCATAACTTTCTCTAGAAAACTTATATTCACACACAGTTTGTTTTGTTGAAAATTAGACTCCTATATATTTCCAACGATAGATGGTTTAACCTCAAATTGTTTTGAGGTTGATATAGGTTTACCTACGAAGTTACCCCAAATACGTTCTCAGGACAACTTTAGGACTTGACAAGTTCATGACTAATATTTGTTTTCCTCACTTCTAATTCATTCTATTGGGTCTCAAAAATTATCATGATCTTTATAAAAATGTTTAAAGACAAATTTTACCCCTGCATATGCTAAATTACATTTTTACCTTTTATGAGCATTGTAGGGTGTTACAAGATGTCCATGTCATGTTCCTTTGTATAAGTAGACGATGACATGATATTTGCAAGCATGCATTTCTTCCATTTATGTGAAAACAATGTGTGATGTATGTTGCATAAGAGCATTGTGCATAGGATTAACCCATTGTGAGTATTTCTATTTATGTGTGTATAAATCATGTGTAGGAATCTCTTTTTTTAACCATTTTTCTAAAAAATTAGAGGCGTGAAATTTGTTTTTCTATCTGAAGGCCTAATCATGGTTGGACATTGGCATACTAGCACAATTAGGCATTTGAAGTCTAGGGAACACAATTGGGCAAGGTTTATTGTAGCCCTAAACTTGGATCATCAGTGAACAATTGGGCTATAGGATCATTCTAGTTATGAACCATATCTTCACTGAATAGTTGGATGTTGGTACTCAGTCATGAGTGGGCGTTGGAAACCAATTAAGCTCAATTGGGCATTGGACTCAAAAATATGGCTAAACAACCCTAATTTTTAACACCTTAAGGTACACATAATAAATCAAGCTATAGCATACGTGTACAAGAGAAGCCACCATAAAAGGTGGGTGTGTTGGTGTTCCTAACACCTTCTCCAACCATAATAAAAATAGCTTATCCGAATCTCAGGTAAACTAGATCAGTACGGGAGTTTGACAAAATAAGACCTTCAGGTATAGACTTTCTTTCCAAGAGAAAATATACAAATGTCCAACTCCATCAGACTAAGTTGGTGGCAACTCCAAAGAATCCTATTGACAACCAACGGTAACCATAACCACCACACCATATTATTGAGAGAGAGAGAGAGAGAGAGAGAGAGACCTCCAAATTACGAATCATACATATGCAATGGCACAATAAGGGAAGAAGTCGAAAGGGTCATGTGAATCTAGGACCCGATGGCCATGACAAGTCACACACCACAACATCAATAATTTTTAACATGGAAAACCCTTTGATGAAAAGGGTAAAAACACAGGACACTAGTTCAAAAAAAAAACTCTTACTATTTGAAAAATAGGTGGGGTTACTGGAGTCCTATCTAATAAAAATTAGAGGATTACATCAAGAGTAAAACCTTTGGATAATAAGTTTATTCACCAACAATGATGGATACAACAAGGGGATTAAAACCTACTTACATCCAACATGAGGTGATATTGAAACAACAATGAGCTTACAACCTTTGAGTAACTGTCCCAAATCTTCAATCAACCCTTCTTTCTCCTTCTCACATAGAGAGAAACCGGTCCCAAAAATCCCCAAAATCAAAAGGGTAACACCCCAGACATGTTTTCATGCTTTTAGTAAGATTTAAATGCACAATCAATGATTTATTATTTTGAAGTAACTTTAGAGTACAAAACTATATCAATTATGTGTGAATTTGGTTGTAAACTTTAAACCATTAGAAAAATCTAGGAGTATATTGTCCAACACAACAAACGGTGAGCAAATTAGAGTTTTTTTAGAGGAAGTTATGATTTTTTTTAGTACAAAGTGTTCGGATTAGGAAAATCTGGGTAGTTTGAGCACTTAAAGAGAACCTTCGAGCAATCGAACATGGACTATTGAGCGCTCGAAAGTGGAAGTTCAAGCGCTCCACAAATTTGGGAAATCCTAAAAACCCACAACTCGAGGGCTTGAGTGGACCATGAACGATCAGAATTGGGATTTCAAGTGCTCGAGAGTTAAGTTTGAGCGCTTGAATCAAGCGATAATAGAATCCTGCAAAATTTTGGAAACTTTCATTTTTACATGATTAGGGTTTGGCTTCGTTTAGGACTCTTGTTGGTTCTATAAAATACACAAAAATTCATTCATAATTGATTTATGAACACAAAAAATGAAGAAAGATGGAAAGGGCTATGGTTTAAAGGATTTATAAGGAATTTTTGGTGAAGAACTTAAAGCTTAAGAATCGTTTTGTGATTTCGATTCAACAAGTAAACCTACATAATATGCATTTGGAATTCTTTTAGGTTCTTAGATGAATGATGTTTTCTATCAATATTTTGTAAAGAAAATATCCATATTTTACTTCATTTTAAATTTGTTTAGCAATGAGGGATTTTTGTTTTGGAAATTCTTAGGACCTTACCATGTTCAATATTGGTTTTAGACAAATATTGTTAATAATTGATGGCTTGCAACTGATTGTACTTATTTTGTTAGTTTCCTATAGTAAAGAGTATGATTTCAGTGGTTTTGAAATGAGACAGGGATGTCTAAAGATTTGTTTTATGTTTTAATTTCAAAGAGATTGAGATTTTTTAGTAAGCATCATTTATACTGTGATTTACGTTTCCAAATAGAAATGAAAGAATGAATTTGATCAAGTTTTTAAAAGTTATATCAATTTGTTTTGTTCTGATAGACAATGATCTCATCTTTTCAAAGCAACTCTTTAGTTATGTGCCTAGGATGGTCAATCATCTTTATTGCAATTGTTTTGAATCCAATTATTTTGGAATAATATGTTAGGCGTTTTATATTGTTTTGAAGAAAATTTCATATGAATAATATTTGTCTATAATGAGTTTACCCTGACCACCAAGGGGAATATTTGATGGAACCCACCTCACCGAATATATGGTGTGAACTATTATATGGATCCCTCGTTACTAGGGCTTAGATAATAGTTTCCTCTCACCGGAGTGTAGGTGCAAATTGTTTTGTCCCTTCTCACCCGGGTATAAATGGTGTGAACTGTTATATGTAAAGGCCCCGCTATTAGATTAATATATTATGTCATGTTTTAGATCTGTTATTAGTATTGGTCTCTTATCTATTCTGTTTTGGATTAGTTACAAGTATTTGATTTGATTTTGTTGACCATTTTCAGTTCTGTAAATTAGGATTGTGATTTCATAATATGCATTTAAATATAGTTTCAACTTGGTTTAAAAATAATTTATTAAAATTGTATCATTCAGTCTATTTTGATTGGAATACATATGAATATCAGTTTTGTATTTCTATTTTTAAGTTATAAAATATTCGTACTTGCCTTGACCCATATTTTTGTATAGTCTATATGTTTTCTTATTGAGACTGTCAAGATTACCCCGAATTGACAACATTTTTTAGATGATGAGGAGCAAGGATAGATAAGCAACACTAAGTATGCTAAAGGGAATGTGGCGCTGAAGTTTTGTTTAGATTTATGGAATGCAACACATTAGTTTGGACCTCAGTTATATTTGGAGATTTTCATTTATTAAGTTGATTTACATGGAGTATTAGACTATAGAGTTGATTAGTACGTTGGACTATGTGTTAATGGGAAATGAATGTTAGACTCATGTGAATGGAATGGTTTATGAATGTTAAGATTTAATTATGCTGCATATGGCATGTGAAGTATATGTGAATGTAAGAAAAAAAATTACCTAAAAATTAACAGAAATGTAAATTTCATACTCCAAAGTTCGTAGCCCAATAAGCATGGATTTCGGGGCACAACAACAAGGCTCTCAAGGTTGTACGGATGTATTGGTGTGTTGAGGAAGAGATACTACCC
>JAOXJP010077521.1:0-15092 GCA_025762735.1 Platanus orientalis
ATATCTAGAAGAAAACAAAATGAGTCTTGACCTCACTTGCTCTAAGCTTAATGTAAGAAATGGTGAACTATTCAATCAAGTCAAAGAACTTGAGGAGCATAATAAGAAGTCTCCTAGCTCCCTTACCCAAAGTAGTGAAAAATTAGAGAAAATGTTGACAACAGGCAAAAAAGGTAGATTGGGATTTAGCTCTGGAAATACCCAACCTTATACCTTCGAAAAGAAAACAAAAAATGCCTTTGTAAAAGGAAAAAAGTAAGACCAATGGCTTTTCATAAGCCATGATGTATGGTGGAAGACATTTTTCTTTCAAGAACAAGACTCTTACTTATCATGAAAGAAGAAAGGAGGTACCTAGCCTATTAATAGGCTATACCTCTAGAAGCCGTGGCTCAACTTCTAGAAGAGCTCAAATCACATGCTATTATTATGGATTGGATGGCCACATAAAATTTGGGTGCATAAAAAGGCAAAGGGACTTGCATGCCCAAAGTCCCCAAGAGTCCAGGAGAATAAACCAAGCTCATTCCCAAGAGACTCAAGATGTAAGAAATCTAAAAAGGAAAAGTCAATTTTGAAAACCCAAACTCATTTCAAAAGGAAACATAGTTTTTGAAAAGACATCTACACCCATGGCCAAGAGTGTAGTTCAATATGTCCATGGAACAATCGATTTCAGCCCTTGGAATTTATTTGATACTGCACCTACCTTAGTAGGAGTTTCAAATGCTGATTCAATAGGTAATTTTAAGAGCTCAATTGGTGAAAGCTTTTACATGAAAAATTTTCCTACTCCGTGGCTCTGTCAAAAGAAAATTTTCATACCACTATCGACAACCCAGGCAAAATTCATTGCCTAAGGAGATGGAAACACGCAACTGCTATTGCTAAAGTAGATGTTTGCAGATTATGAGTTACCTCAATCTATGATTGACAAATCAAGTGCAATCAAAAATTCCAAAAGACTAGTCCATTACTCTATAACTAAACATAAAGACACTCATCACCATTTTATTTGTAGATTGGTTGAAGAGAAAACAATATCTCTAGAGCATGTATCGATAGAGGAATAACTGACAGAAATCTTCAAAATAGCCTTGGATGCAAAAAGGATCAAATATCTTTGAGGCGTAATGGGAATGTGCTCCATATAAAATCACATTCAAAAATCCCCTAAAATTAATAAGAAAATATATATTTGGGGGTGAGTGGGGCCAACCGAGTAAGAATGAAGAGAATCTAAGGTTTTTACCCAAAAGATTCTATTTTTGGATTAATCCAAGATCAATCCAAACTAGCGCTACCCACAAAAAATGAATCGTTGCTCGTTATAAAAAGGAGGAAAGGATCCCTAGTTCGATCCAAGACAATGTAGGATCAATCCAACTCAAATCTTCTCTTCTTGCCCTTTTTGTGCATTTGCCAGATCTTCCAAATTCGCACAATGTCTAAACGAGATTTGGGGAATGGTCCCTTATGTGAGAAAGAGCAAATCAAATGCCCTAGAATGTCGTCAACAAACTACGGGGCATTGAGGAACTCCGCTTTCAACAACTTCAAAAATTTATTTTCTAAGAAGTGGATCTTTGTGGAAATGTATGTGAATCAAACCACTTTGTGAGATTTCCCAATTACCACACAAGTTCCTCATGATGAGTGGAAGCAACTCATCATCATCAAGGGAGGAGTTCAACAATAGGTGATGTGCATCTTCTTCTCCAACATGCATAATTGGAACTACACACAGTTGTCCTTCGAGACCAAGGTCGACGAAGTTCGTATGTTGATCGATCCAGACCAAGTCTCTATGCTTCTGGGTATTGCACGCCCTACTACCAATCAGGACCGGTTCATTTTTCTGAATGTTAGGATTGATAAAGCCCACATTTCAAAGTTATTTGAGAGAGGGGACCACAAGCTCCCCACCAGCGAGTGTGCGATGCTTCCGAGGTTTTTGAACATCATTCTTGCTCATAACCTTCTACCTACGACTCACAAGATTGACATGACTGATGACATGGTTCATTTGGTTGTGATCCTAATGGAAGGAAAAGCACTAGATGTTCTAGCCATCATGTGCTACGTAATGATATAGGCATCAATAGACCTTGTCACCAAGAGGAGGCTGCCATATGGGGTGATGATCACCCAACTCATGGAGCAGTGTGGAGTGATTTTTTCGAGCGATGCAGTGGTCCTTCCACAAAGGACTTCCGATTGATGATGGCATAGTCTATTGGATGGAAGGGGAAGTTAAGAAAAAAGCTACACCACAGGCAGCCCAGGTAGCTGGAGAGGTAGCTCAGCCTATCCCAGCTCTTGTTAGTGTTCCTACACCAACAAAAGTTCCACCACCAGCTATAGAGACCACAGCCACAGCTAGTACCTCTGCATCTGTACCCCTAGCTCCTCCCACCTCCTCAGAGGCTGTAGCCCTATCACTCTCAGTAACTCTACTGCCAGTACTCTTAGGTCTGATCCAAGATATTCATATATATCTTGGGTGCATCCTCAAGTGTTTCAATCACTTGGGAAGAAGGTGGAAAGCATGGATTAGCGGCTGGTCCACATCAAGGGTATTGTCGATCCCTCTTGAGCCCTTGCACCTAAGGTTGTCCTAGATATTCTCGCCAGTGACAAGGATGATGAGAGTGATGAGGATGCATAGATTTTAGTATTTTCATTTTTATGAATTTTGATGTAATCCTTGTCATATTGTAAATCCTTTTTGGAAATCAATGAAAATATCATTTCTTTTGGCTATGATTTACACTTGTTGATATATTATCTCTCCATTCTTATGATCACCTCTATTTTATAAATTCACTATAAAACCTTTGGTATTCATGACAAAAAGTTGGAGAGTTAAGAAAAAACTAAGTAAATTTTGGTAAATTTTGAAAGTTTTAAAAATCAAAGGCAATTTTGATCTAAAAATTGGTATATTATACTCAGGGGGAGTACAAATGAATTTCCTAAGTAAGGGGGAGAAAATCTTAAAGATTAATGGAACTCTACATGTCATTAATCTAAAAAATAATCAAGTGAAATATCTTAAGACTAATTGTGTTCAATGCATATTCACTTGCACTTATTATACTTGATACTTCACATCATGGGCATATGCATTTCATTACATTCATTTGTTTGCTTGAGTGTTCACTATAATTTATCATTTGACTAGACTAATCTTGGTTTGAGAAAGGTATATTTTTGTCAAATGAATTTTAGGATCCTAAAGCTAAAGCACATTGCAAATAAAGAGCACTAAATGAAGAAGCATGAGCATGTATCAAGGGGTAGAGCCAAATAAATTCATTGAAGATATCGCTTGATTTGGAGTTCATGTTTTTCTTGTAATATTCATTTTGTATTTCATTTTTATGTATTTTAAGTTTTGTCATGGAATTCCCAAAGGGGGAGATTGTAAATGTAATGTATTATAAATTTCATAAACTGTAAAATACATATATTACATAGACTAGGACATGAGTGGATTCATGTTAGATTCTAAGAGGTTCTTTGGTTCAAGCATTGTGGAGATCATCATCAAGAACCAAGGAAGCCTTAAAGACATCATTCCGGGAGTCAGCAAATCATCTCGAAGGATTCACAACTTACTCCAAGCTCACATAAGGTAAAATAGGTATTGAGAAGTGGTCTACGTGAATCAAGAGTCCAAGGAAGTGTTCTAAAGGTCTTAAGACCTTCTTGGACCATGAAGGGGCGATCTGAAGGCCTTTGTAACATTTATAAGTTTTTAGAAGGCATTATAGGGCATTTAGACCGATCCAGGATCAATCCAAGCCTCCCAATTCAATCCAAACTTATTTGGATTGATCCAACAACTCTCACGTTGTAGGTTCTAAGTTTTTTTTACACTTAGATCGATCCAAAGTAGCGAAAACACTGTATAACAGTCAAAACTTTAAAAAATAGTTTCTAATCAATGGCCAAAGTCATTTGACCATTTGGGAATGTTTTAATCTAATGGACATTAATCATTTTCATCCAATATATAAGAGAATGAACTCAAATGAGCAAGGCAATGGTCATGAACAAAATTCTAACTCTCTTGCTCTTGTTTTGGAAATATTATGAGAGATTAGCTTCTCTAACTCTTGAAAAATCTCTCTACAAACCTAGATAGGAAAATATATACCCGAAAAGACTATTCCCTACTTCCACCTTGTTCCTACTAAGGAAAATCATCAAGTAGAAGAATCCAAGGGTTTTTTAAACCCTTGAGAAGAAAAGTGGATTCTATAGTCTCACCTTGCTCAAGAAAGGAGCAACCCACTAATATTAGCTCAACTAGCTTGAAGAGCCAATCAAGAAGCTTTGGGGAGTTAAAGCCACATTTTTCTCAAAGAAGAGCAACCCCAAATTGTGTGCAAAGGCAACATCAACCTTCAAAGAGGTAAACCCTTGCCTTTAACTTTTTTTCAAGTTGTTGAGACCACTCTCGCTGGAGACACCAGGAGAATTGGCACTACCATCAAAGACACCGGTATTGTAGACCTATAACTCTTCCGTCAAAAACACTTGAAGAGTAGACCATGCACCACACCCGCCGGAGACACCAGGTGTAGCTTGTTTGATAAGTAAATTAGGCTTTTTTATTAATTTAACCTTGATTATAATATTATCAATCTTAATAAAATTATTTAGCTCAGTGGTGAGCTTTTGAGAGTGGACGTAGGCCATTATGCCAAACCACTATACATCTTGTGTATGTTGTGTTTGCTTGTAGTTTGTCTATACATTCTCTATTTATATTGTCAAGCATTCCACTTATTGTTTCAATCTCACATGCAATAGAATTACATTTTCATTTTCAAAAGCACAAATCAAATATAATTAAATACCGGTATAAATTTAATCAATTAAACAAAATTTGAATTTGGGGTAATCTAAAAGGGATTTTAAAACATCATGTTGATGTAAAGTTATCATTTGTCAAATTCATGGGTAAAGGTGTAGAAGAAGCTCCAACAAGTCAAGCCTTGAAGACCAACACTCAAGCCGGACTATAACTTCCAAGAAGGTAAAGACATGTATGTAGCTTCATAGGGATTATGTAGTATGACCCTAGGCATGTCAACACATATGGTTGATTGCTCCAAATTGATCCCAAGAGGATATGGACCTCCCCAAGACGTAGATAACAGTGTAATTATAAAAAACACTGTGTGTGATCAATCACAAATCCCATGATTGATCACATTGTAGAATCCAGACTCGTGATCGATCACAATCAGAGTTTTTGAGCTCTTGAGGACTAGGCCCCTTCTCTATGATCGATTACAACCTGGGTCCTAACAGCCTCATGATCGATCATAAAGCCCATGATTGATCACAACATGGTTATGACTTAAAGTGGGGTCCACACCACTCGATAACCCTTGACCACGTTTTAAGGCTTATGAGAAAATGACCCATGACCGATCACAAACCCCATGATCGGTCACGAATCTGGATTTTGGGATTCCAGCATTTTCTCTGTTTTGAATGAATGGGCAATTTTTCTTGCCCGTTTAAAAAGATTATAATCCTTAGATTGTGAGCATTTTCTATCCTCTATAAAAGAAAATGTTTCCCATTAGGGTAAACGATCTTCAAGCATTCAAGAGAGTGTTATTTTCTTTGCTAAAAAGAGCCTCCAAGGGTGAGAAACCCTATTCCTCTATTGCTTGAGTTGTAAGCTTGAAAGTTCATCAAGAAAATCTTTTTTGGTTCCCTCTCAGCTCATATTAGCTAACATCTACTTAAGAGGCGTGGTTTGGGTTATCCCTAAAAGAAACCCCTTTGTGGTTGGCTTAGCTTGTGAAGTTTTAGTGTCATAGCTTGAAGAAGAAGTGGGGTGTATACAGCAAATCAGCTCAACAAGGAGCACACCCACATGTGGTAAGAACAGCAACATCAACCAACTAAGTGGTAATATTTGTTATTCATTTTGCATTTATTTGCATATTCCTTCATCATCCTTTGATTTGCTTCGGCAGGAGACACCGGAAGTTTCACTACCTCCACCGGATACACCAGAGGTAGTGCACACTCACCGAAGACACCGAGTGTTGATGTGTAGCTTGCTTGTGAGCAAGTAGTTGAGTTTTGTATGTTGACCTAGGTTGTATGTGATAATCTAAATAAAATATACCTAAGCTCATATTGAGCTTTAGAAGAGTAGATGTAGGCCTTAGTGCCAAACCACTATAAATCTTGTGTTGTGGATTGAGTGTGTCATTATTTGTCTCTTTCTATTTGCACTCTTATCTCTTGTTGTTTACTACGTGTTTGTTTAAATGCTTGAGTAAACACTTTATTGCACACACTCACTTAAAGAAGATTAAAATCAATCCCAACATTAGCAAGAAATGGTAGAATAAATTTGATATCTTATTCACCCCCCTCTAGGATAACTTAAGACATTTCACATCATATTCACCCCCTTCTGGGATTAATATTGGAACTTCACACCACACTATAAATAGGGCCCCAATCTACGATGAGAGGTAAAGACAATTTCTCTTGATGTTCCCATTTTTCTTGGAATATTACTAACTTGATCATCGAAGGGTCCTCAACCAGTACCACACTAGTGCTCTTCTTCTGTGCAGGTGATCTATGTAGGGTTTGCTATCTGTGTGCTCATCTAGTGATGTTTGATCCTACCATCATTAGTTGGCACCATCTATGGGAATCACCAGCTAATTCGGCTTCCTTAGACTAAGAGCACATGGTAGAAACCAAATCCATGAATGCCAGAAGAAATGTTGTCTTCTGAAACATCTAGGGTAATGGTAACCTTCAAAACCAGCAGAATGCAGAAGCTAACGGAGCAAACAATCTTGAGAAATAGGTTTAGGACCCATACAAAGCATGTGAGAGATTTCCCAGCAAAACCAAGAGATACTCTAGAGGATCTTCACCTAGAACAAGAAACCGCCTTCGGAAGGACAACAAAGCAAAGCTCCAAACCCATCCGAGAGCTTATAGAGAGAAAGGGGAGGGTAAACAGAAGCCACTAAGTTGAGAAGAAGACCCCCAACCATCGAACTGAGCTTCAGGATCCAAGAGGTGGAAGACGAGTCATTGTATAACTTGTGTGGGGAGCAACTAAGAGAAGTCTAGAATTAGTTGAGGGATGTAATGCAAATGGTAAAGGGAAAGGACTCCGTCACCATGAAAGACCTAGTTCAAAGGATTAATTTACCCTTCTCAAAAAGGGTAATTAGTTGTCCACTCCCCCAACAAGTTTTAGGCTCCCCAAATGGACATGTTTGATGGGACAAAAAAACTCACTTAATCATAGGAAAACATACAAAACCCTCATACACCTCTAGGCCATGCCCAGCAAGATAATGTGCAAGGACTTCCCAATCACTCTTGAAGGCTTGGCTCAGGCCTAGTTCAGGAAACTAAAGTCGGGATTGGTTAACACTTTCATAAACCTCAAAAATTAATTTGTGAGCCACTTCATCAGTGGCCAAAGGTGTCAAAACTCTGTGACGTACCTTCTAAACATCAAGCAAGAACGCAAGGAGTCCTTAAGGAGCTATGTCACTCGATTCTCCAGAGAAGTATTGTAGCTGGGTGATGCTAATGAGAATGTAGTGCTCATAGCCTTCATGGGAGGGCTACAGCCCTCTAAGTTCCTCTTCTCCTTGTCTAAATACCCACTAAACAGCATGAAGGAGTTGATGATAAAGTCACAAAAACATATAAATGCTAAGAATACCATGAATGCACGAAAAGACAAAGATGGAGAACCCCAAGTGAATGCCAATAATAGAAAAAAGAATAGAAGAGCCCCTAAGGGCTGACCAAGGGCAACGATGCAAAGAGCCCTCGTACCAACCCAAGCTCTCCATGTGGAAGGCAAACACATGTATGCCCCGGTTCTAGAAGTATACCCCACTCAACACACCCCTTAAATAGATCCTCATGGAAATCCGAGATGATCCAGCTCTAAAATGGACAGAGAAATTCAAAGCCCTATAAGAAAAGAGATCAAGGGACAAGTATTGTCAATTCCATCAAGACTATGGTTATAATACCGAGAAGTGTTTTGATCTCAAAGAGCAGATTGAAAACCTGATCAAGTAAGGGAGATTATGCCTTTTCACCATAGAAAAACAAGCAAGCAAGCCAAATTGGGAACCACACCATCTGATCAAGGAGGGGTCGTGTGAACAAGAGCCCCTAGGGGAGATTTGAGTAATAGTTAAAGGGTTTTATAGAGGGGGGAAGCCAAGTTCAACTCGAAAGGCTCATGCCAGGAAAGCTCAAGGTCTTGAGGAAAGAAACATTTAAATGATCGAAAGGCCAACCAAACAAACTCAGACGTTGGACCCCCCAATCACCTTCACTGAGGAGGACTCCAGCAGATTACAGCACCCCCATGACGATGCACTAGTCATCATTATGACAATCACGGGTTAAAAACTCAAAGAATACTGATTGACAATTTAAGCTGAATCGAAATTTTGTACCTGTAAACCTTCAAACAAAATGAGGTTGAGGAAGAGAAACTTCAACCAATGAAATTTCCCCTAGTGGGTTTTGCAAGGGACAAATTGTTTCTGATAGGGTAAATAACTCTACCAATGACGGTGGGAATTAGGCCAAGATGAATGACTAAAGCAGTTGATTTTCTGGTTGTGAACTATGTCTCGGCTTACAATGTTATCCTCGAGAGACCAACCCTTAACTAGATGAGGGTTATCACTTCCACATATCACCCAATGATGTGATTCTCCACTGAGCATGTAATGGGTGAAGTTAAGGGTGACTAGGCCATCGCTCGAGAATGCTACAACGCCTCTCTGAGTAGCTACCATTAGAAGGAAACCTTCATTATTGAGGACTGTTGATGTATATTGTCAATTCTATATTGTATAAAATACATGAAGTGGTAGATTAGGCATGGCATGAGTGCATTGCATATCTTAGTCATGTCTGTTATCATCCAAGTGTTGGTTTTCAAGAAGGTAGACGAGCTTCATCACTTGAAGCCAAGGATGATCGATTCCCAAGATTGCCAAGGTTCAAAAACTTGAAGACCCGAGGTTCATCAAACACAAAAAAGGTTGTAAAGGTATACAATATAATAAACATAGGTTAAAAAGATCAAAAGATACCTTACATAACCTTATAGACCATACATGCCACCTACAAAGGTTTCCAAGTGAGTGGGAGTAGGTTCTAAGGAAAATGGTAGAAAAACAGGAGAATCGGATAGATCCGAAGGGGGTCGGATCAATCTGCACTTGGCGGATTGATTCGCTACTTACCGAATCGATCCAACAAAGCTCGGGTATCTTAGACTGGGATACCAAATCAATCCGGGAATCTCGGATTGATCCGCAATCGTAAAAATTCAACAAATAAAATTAATGTCTACTATTTTTTGATCATTGGGTTAGATGCCAAATTAAGAGTGCACGACTGTGCTCATCCCCTATAAGTATGAGAGAAGTTCAAGAAAGCTCTCTAAGAACACACAAAAAAGTATACCAAAAATAAGAGTAGAAATCTTAAGAGAAAGAGCAAGGCATCCAATCCCACCAATTGTTAAGTTGGCTCCATTCATGAACATCCATTGAAGATCAAGGAGCCATTTAAGTGCTTCCCCAATAGTCTTCACGTAAAGAACAAGAAGAGGGAAGCAAGGTGAAGGGTTTACTCTCAAGTAAACTCTTGTAAGAAGCTCCAAGAAGCAAGAGCCACTCTTGGAAGCTTGGTAGAACCCATTAGCACACTAGCTCAACAAAGGAGCAACCACCTTCATGTACAACATACAATACACAAGCCTTGTGAGGTAATTTGTATTGATTTAAACACTTTTTTTGAGACCGCACTACCACCGGAGACACCAGTAGTGTAGACCACACCCGTCGAAGACACTAGGTGTATACCATAGTACTACTGCCAGAGACATCAGTAGTGTAGATCACACCCACCGAAGACACCAGGTGTAGACTATAGCACTACCACTAGAGACACTAGTAATGTAGACCATACCCGCTAGAGACACTGGGTATAGACCTCTCCCACTGGAGACACCGGGAGTTTAGCTTGTTTTGCAAGTAGATAGGTTTTGTAATTTTAACCTTGATTGTAATGTAATTCAATCTAAATAAAATTTAGTCGCTCTGTTGTGAACTTTAAGAGTGGATGTAGGCTTGAGTGCCGAACTACTATAAACATTGTGTTGTGTGTATGCTTGTGGTGTGAATTTTCTCTTCTCTCATATTTACATGGCATGTAAAAATTTACTATATGATCTTTCACATTTGCTACTAAGTATGAATTTAAATTAATTGAAAGATTAAATTTAAGAACTGCCATTGACTTGCACTTGTAATAATTGAAGTATATATTTGTGTGCACTAAATTCCAAAATCTACTATAATATCTAAATTGTAATTTTAAGTGGGGTTAATTAAAATAATTTTTATAAATTCTATTCAACCCCCCTCTAGGATAAAACCAGACTTTCAATACTTGGATGTTAGAGAGGAAAAAAAACCAAGACCATCCAAGCCCATGGAAGATTTGTTCAAGTCGGCAGTTAACTCTCAAGAGATTACCAAGTTCAATTGCTAGCCCTGTTGGCTAGGAACAAATATGTCTTTGCATGGACCCATAAGGATATGCCCAGTATTAATCCAGAGATCATAGAGCAAAAGCTAAATGTCAACCCAGTCATGAGACTTATATGTTAGAAGAAAAAAAGCTTTACAATAGATAGGAACAAAGCCATTGCGGAAGAGGTCAACAAGCTCCAACAAATGAATTCATCTAAGAGGTGCATTATCCCGATTGGCTATCGAATGTAGTGTTGGTTAGAAAAAGAAAATGTGAAATAGAGAATGTGTGTGAATTTCACCAACTTAAATAAGGCGTGCCTAAATGATAGCTTCCCCTTGCCGTGTATTGATACCTTGGTCGACTCCACCACTAGGCATAAGCTGCTCAGTTTTATGAACAGCTTCTCGAGATGCAATCATATCAAGATGCATAAGCCCAACTAGGAGAAAACATCTTTTATCACCGATCGAGGGTTGTATTGTTACAAAGTGATGTTGTTCAGCTTGAAAAATGTAGGGGCCACCTACCAAAGATTGGTAAACACTATATTCAAGGAAAAAATTAGGAAGAATATAGAAGTATATGTCAACAACATGCTCATGAAGAGCTTGAGAATCGAGGGGCACTTTGCCAATCTTGAATAAACCTTTGAGGTCCTATAAAGGTATCAAATGAAGCTAAACCCAGCTAAGTGTGCCTTCAGAGTCTTGGTAGGAAATTTCCTAGGGTTCATGGTTTCCTAAGGGGGGATTAAGGCCAACCCAAAGAAGGTAAAATCCATATTAGACATTGAGTCCCCATGCAACATAAAGGATGTTCAGTGGCTTGCAGGATGGGTAGCAACATTGAATCAGCTCATTTCTAGGGCAACAGACCAGTGTTTTCCTTTCTTTTGACTACTTAAAAAAGTGTTTGAATGGATGAAAGAATGCGAGGAGCCATTCTAAAGCCTAAAAGAGCAACTCGGGAAACAATCATTGTTATGTCGGATAGAACATGGGGAACACATGTACCTATACATCGTAGTTTCATAATCTACGGTAACTTCGGTACTGATTAAGGAGGAAGAATCCAAAACTAGTGTATTACACCAATAGAGCATTACATGGAGAGGAGAAAAACTACCCTCGAGTAGATAAGGCCGTATTCTCCTTGGTGATCATCACCTGAAAGCTACGAGCTTATTTTTCAGGCTCACACCATCACGGTCCTAGCAGACTAACCCCTGAGGTCCGCCTTGTAGCATCCTGATACCTCTGGGTGTCTTGTCAAATGGTCAGTCAAGCTAGGGGAGTTCAACACTAACTACAGACCAAGGGGAGCCATGGAAGGCCAAGCCATAGCAGACTTCGTGGTAGAACTCACCCCCTTGGAGGAAAAAGAGTCTCCAAATATTCCCCGACCCTTGGAAGAAAGCAGTTGGATCCTCATGGTAGATGGATCATCCATGAGCCAAGGTAGTAAAACATGGCTCATTCTTGTTACCCTTGACGAGGAAAAATTAAAATATGCTATGAGGTTCGGTTTCAAAGAAAAAATAATGAGGTAGAATATGAAGCACTAGTGGTGGGGTTAAGAGTCACCCGAGAGCTCGGGGCTAAGCAGATAACGGTGAGCAACGAGCGACTCCAGCTAGTAGTGGAACAGATCTTAGGGGAATACAAAGCTAAAGAGGACTGGATGATAAAGTTCCTAAGACCAGAGTTCGCCGACTCCCTGAGTTGATTCCTTGACTTCTCCGAGTTGACTCCACTCCTAAGCCTCACAAGTCGAGTCATGTTGTTGACTCCAAGTCATACCTGACTCATTGAGTTAAGTTGCTAACTCGGTAGACTCAAACCGATTCATGTGACTTAACTAAGTCTTGTAGACCTTAAAATGACCCAAAGGCAAGTTGGAACACAATAAGAGACTTTAATGTTTTTGAAGCTTCATGTTTCTTTTCTAAAGTCTCCAAAAAATGAGCTCACAAAGACATTTAAAACCCTAGAAGAAAGAAAGTGTAAAGAACTTGGAAGAATGAAGGCTAAAGTGGTAGGAAGATAAGACTTTTAACTTGTACTTCTAACCATATAGACTTGGACCTTAGATATTGGATGGGATTTTGTTTCTATGCTTATATTGAAGAGATGTACTTTGGTTTTCAATATATTAATTCTAATAATACGTTTACTTTAGTTTGGATTTTAGAGTTTATAATTAGTTACATCTACCTTGTTATGGTATTATCCTATTACTAGTTTGTATAGTTTATTTTTGGATTTTTAAATTACGATCTGCAAAATATTTATATATATCAAGAAAATGGATAATACTTTAGCCAAAATACTATATATACATTTTTTTAACATTTTTAACTATTTTTAATATTTTATAAAAATAAAAATAAAAAGTGACATGACTCCCCAAGTTAACTCTAGTGACTCCCGAGTCGACTCCACTCCTGAGTTATCCGAGTCAAGTAAAAAATCTGAGTCGGCAAACCTTGCCTAAGACTGGTCAAGGAGCTAGCAGTGGGGTTTGAGATATTCATAATCAAGCATATCTCCTGAAACATAAATGACAAAGCTGATAGGTTGGCCTAGTCGGCGTCAGCACTTAAGGATGATGGAACCGAGATGATTGAGAACTTGACTAACCCAAGCATACAAAGTATGACCCTGAATGAAATAGGCATCACCGAGAAAAGTACATCATGGGCAACTCGCATCACAAATTTCCTCATGGAAGGAAAACCACCCAAAGACCAAACCGAAATGTGAAAGCTTAAACTCTGGGCCAGTCAATATACCTTGATCGACGGTATGCTCTACAAAATAAGTTTCGCCCTGTTGTATCTAAGATGCTTAACCCCCTCCGAAGTAGAGTACGCAAGGAGAGAACTTCACGAAGGAATTTGTGGTAATCACTCGGGTGAACGGTCCTTGGTGCAACAGCTCATCCGAGTTGGATACTACTTGCAGACAATGCGAGAAGATGCTATGGGATACACACAAAAGTGTGATAAGTACCAAAGGTTCACCACTAGGCTTAGGCAACCTCTAAAATAACACATGCCCATCTCAGGGCCGTGGTTACTCACAGAATGGGGAATTGATATAGTGGGACCCCTACTTACGGAAAAAGGCAAGTCAAATTTGTGATAGTTGCAATAGACTACTTCACCAAATGGGTAAAAGTCAAGCTAGTAGCTAAGATTACTGAGAGAAACATTTATGACACTGTGTCGAAGTTCATCATCTACTGATTCGGTATCCCAAGGGTTTTGATCACTGACAATGGAAGGCAATTCAATCCAGGAGTTCTACTTGAGCCTTGGCATCAGAAACCATTTTTCCTCCCTGGGACACCCTCAAGCCAATGGGAAAGTTGAAGTCACCACTATAACTCTCTTAAAGATAGTCAAGACTCGACTTGAGGCATACAAAGGATCTTGGCCCGAGGAGTTACTAGACGTTCTATAGACCTATAGGACCACGTTGAGGACACCCACTAGAGAAACCCCTTTCTGTTGACATTCGGTTATGAAACTGTTATCCCAATGGAAACTGGGCTAACTAACTACCGGACTGGACAGATGGACTTTAAAGAGAATGTCGAGGATCTCAAGTTGAGCCTAGGTATGATCAAGGAAAGAAGGCAAGGGGCCTCCACTTGAACAACTACATACCAATACAGGATGGCCAAGTACTACAACACCCAAGTGAGAGTAAGGAAGTTCAAAATAGGCTACTTATTTCTCCGTGAAACAACTCTCATTACCCTAGACCCAGTTAAAGGGAAGCTTAGCCCTGATTGGGAAGGCCCTCACTGAGTGATTGAGATTCAACAAGCTAGAAACCTACTACCTTGAAGACCTAGAAGGGAAGCAACTCCCTCGGCATGGAACGCCAAGCATCTGAGGATGTACTATCAGTGAGATTTGTAAAGCCTGCATAAATAAAAGAACTTCATTTTCACTACTATATGTCTATAAAACGACTAGCCACAAGATGGCTAAGGGTCACAAGGATGACTCAACCCCTAAATGAGGAACAATTGGCCACGAGATGGCTAAAGAATCATGGGGATAACTTAACCCCGAATGGGGGACGACTGGCCACAAGAGGGCCGAGGGTCACGATGATGACTCTGTCATTGAATGGGAGACAATTAACCACGAGATGGCCGAGGGTCACAAGGATGATCCCTGAATGGGGAACTACTAGCCCTAAGATGGCTGAGGGTCAAGAGGATGACCTATCCTTGAACAGGGGGGCGACTTAGTTGGCCATGAGATGGCCGAGAGTCACGAGGATGACTAAAATGGGATACGAGCGGCCATAAGATGGCCAAGAGTCGTTAAAACAATTCAATACCAACAAACCCATGGGCACAAAGAGGTGAAGATAGATGAACTTAAAAAAGAAAGAGTTTTCATTTAACAAAAAAAAAAAACTTATATAAAGGGCGTACATACACTAACCCAAAAAAAGAGGATAAATAGAACAGTGACC
>JAOXJP010077542.1:0-29147 GCA_025762735.1 Platanus orientalis
GAAAGGAATGAAATAACATCCATGGTAGCCTCACAAATAGAAATGTAGGAGATTATAGATGTGGAGCCATTTTTCCATTGGACTTGTTCCTACAAGTGACCTATTACACAATGCAAGAACATCGTACAGCCTGGGATTTAAGGAATCCTAGGCTTAAGGCTGGCCAACAAATTATAGAAGTGAAAATGTTGTTGGTAGTGCTAACCATGTCTCAAAATTTCTACGAAATTTGAGGATCAATCTTTAAGGGTACCTTTGTCAGTCGAGTCAGAAGATCATTTCCTCCTTAAGAAAATAGTTGTGAAATATTAACTATTTGGGATATGAAATGGTGGTGGTGGGGATGGACAAAAAAATCTATTTGTTGCATCATTTTTCTTTTATAGGGCTGCCGAGGTAATTATCATCCATGAACTAGATTCTTGTGAACACCTATTTTAGTCTGACCATTGGTTTAACACAACAATTTTTGTTTTTCACATCATGTTCATTTTGAATAATGTGTCCACAACAGGTTGGTTTTGTAGAGAATCAACTATACCAATTGGTAGGTTCAAATTCGATACTTTTGAGCCGAATGTGAACCGATTATGATTATTATGTAATAAAATTATCTTACTATATACTAAAAAAGTAAAAAGGACTTATTGTAGATCAATTTTGGCGTCTTAATTAGCTTTATTCTTGTTTGGTTACTGTCTTTTATGAATGTTTTAGGTTTGTATAGTGGCTTTGGGTGGTCGACATTTGGAAGGATTTCAAGGTTGGGTGCTTGTTTTGGAATCTTTGAACCATTGACAGCTTTCTATAAAGGTACCTTTACCATGTTTTTCATTTTATAAAACACACATGCACACACCTTTGCAAAATTTGTTCTTAAATATCTAATTACCTATGGCTTTAAACTTTTTGAGTATAATGATTGGTTTCATGATGTTACCCTTGATGATACTATCAATATTAGAAAACATAAGTAATTTTCTAATCGTAAATGGACCTATGAGGTCTCCAAACCACAGTTTGACACGTATTTTTTTCAATTTGGTGCCTCTTTTAAATAGGGAGCAAATGTTCATTCAAACACTTTTTTTAATGGTTTTAACCCCATAAACCCCATTTTTATAGTAGGGAGAGTTCATAGTTATAATTTATTCATCCTAGTTACTGATATTTTTATTTATTTCCCTGGGTATTTGAACAGGGTCATCATAGGAAATACATAAAGCCCAACAAGCGAGTGATGCTTCCCTTTTTCGAAGATGCCTCAATTTTGAATTAAGAGTTTGGGAGTTTCATGAGGAAGTTACACAGAGAGCTTTTGGGGTAGTTGGAGCCGAGGACTAAGAAGAGAGGTCGAGATGTGATCATGTATCTAGTACCTGAATGCATATGTAAGCATCGTACCAACGTTTTCTAATCCATTGGTGGAACAAATAAGTGTTGTTTCAATGCAATGTATAGAGGGTGCATCAATGTTATTGAGTTAATCAAATGGTGTATTGATATTCAGGCTTAGAACTAAAGCTTTGAATTAAGCTCTCATAGTTTTATATATATTTTCATCTATTAACCCATTCATGGAATGGTAATTCATAGAAGCATACCCAATTTTTATGTCTTAAGCAAAAAATCAAATGAAGTTTTGAAACCTTTGACAAATCCATATTTCTTTGGTTTGTGGTTGTGGTTTTGTTCCGATTCCCTAAGAAAAATTGATATTAGGGGCGTGGTAGAAATTAATATCAAATATAGTTTATATGTTTGTTTTTGCCGGCAACTAGAAAATTGACGCCAAAAGTGTTAGTGAAAACTTTTTCATGTCAACTAAAAATTGTCGTAAAAGTGTTATAGTTGATTGGAAAAGTTTTATTTTTTTCGTAATGTGGTAAAGTCGATGAAATTTTTTTTTTTCCATAAGGTGGTGAGTAGTTGATGGAAATTTTTTTTTTGCATGGAGTAAGTCACATGGAAGGAAACCCTAGCGCATCCCATCTCCTAATAGAGTAAGGGAGCCTAAACGGATGCCTCCTAGTCATAAAGATGATTTTGAAGACATTGAGGGTTATCCTTTTGAGGAGCCCCAGTGCATGGCGATGAGACTGGGACAACGCAAGATCCCCTCTGTTAGAAAATTCATGTCGGGGGGCAAGACTCTTGAGGAGCAGAAACAACTGGCTGACATATTGCCAGTGATGCAAGAACAAGGCCTAGTGCAACCTTCCAACCATCCCTCCCACATTTTTGTTGATGAAAGGCTTGAACCAAAAATTTCAGTAGACTGAGGTGTTATTCTTATCGGATCCGGAGCCCAGAAGGCCACCAGGGCCATCGGGTATACAATAGTATGCCTCCTATCGATAGTTGTATGAGGTTTATAGTGTAATCAAGGGGGAGCTTGAGGCGTTATGTCATCATGGGGGAACTGTGCATGAACTCCTCATCACTATGAATGGGTACGACTTAGAAGGTCACTTTCTGGAGTATGTCTTTCAAAAGGTGACTGGCATCACATGCGAGCTTCAAGCATATATCCCATTGGCCAAGATATTTCCTCGGTGATCCATGACTCCCTTCTTAGTTTTATAGAAAATATTAGGAAGGAGTTGGTGACTACAAGAATGAGTCTTCCCTTTGTGACATCTGAGCCTGCACATGGGACTATAGAGAAATGCTTGGGAGAACATGAAGCATTTTGTTTTGCAGTCAAATGCTTCCTTGACACCGATCAACCTACTCACTTCAGTGATGAGCCCAACAATGAAGAAGAGGTGGTGGCTTAGGTCCAATAGGCCTTAACAGCATCACTTGAAATGGTGAGATAAGATCCCTACGTCCCTTTCAAAGGGAAAGGTGTCATTGAGGATGATAAGCCCTCATGTGTCGCTGGAGAGGGGACTTCCTCGAGTGTCTTGGAGGTTGGCGGATCTTCTTATACACCTTTTGAGCAAGAACCGTGGAATCTTCCTTCATTAACACCTTTTGGAGAGCATGCCCAGGTACGCTTATGTATATTTATGACTTTAATGAATCTCATTCTGTCATTTGTCATTCGAACTCTTTTATTTTCATGATTATTTGCAAACAGGTCCTCACAGAAGATACAATAGAGCCAACACCCCCTGAGGTGTGAAGATTGGCCCTCGATGAAGACAACCCTTGGATGATCGCAACAAAGGAGCAAAATGTCCCAACAATAAGAGAGACGGATTTAGTGACCAAGTAGGTAAATAAGGCCCATCCTATTATCACCCTCGAGGAGCAATGTGACTTAGTCGAGTCAGTGTTGGGCATGAACTTTAAGGGAGTGGAGATGAATTCCTCGCAAGATTTTGAGGCATTTATGGGTGCCTTCATGTCCCTACCGACAACTTACACAATGTGGTCACGTCCAAAATGGAAGAACTAGTACATTTTGAAGAGTTCGAAAAGGATGACCAATGGTGGACTGATGGTTCCAGGGAGGGAAAATTACTTGTTGATGAGTCGAGAAACATTGGCGAGAATCCTGATGAATCACTTGCGACCACCACTAAAGTGAGTGATTAGACGGCAGGGGATGCTGGTGAGGAGATTCTTACCAGTCGTGAACCTTCTAATCCTGATGTAGAGATAGATGTCTGGGGTGAACATCCTTCCCAAGATCGACAAATCTTGGAATGGAGCCATTGATGAAGTTAGTGAGCCTACAACTGATGATGCTTATATCACATTGTCAATTCCACCTACTAAAGAGGGAACCATCATGGTTGATAGAGAATCGATTGCAGAGGCAGTTTAGGAAGAAAGCCTAATCTGAGAGGAGGTAGCGGTCAATGTAAATCCTCCCAAGCCAACTATTAATCCCATTATGGCGGAGTCAATAGGCGAAGACCATCCCCAATATGAAATATCTTCTGGGAAAGGTATACACTACCATCCCTTTCTATGCTACCCATGTTATTCATCTTTGTTTATCCTCATGTATTAAATTTGTCTTTTGTTGTCAATCCAGTTGCTGAGGAGAGGCTCCCTGTGAGACAAGAACTCATAGAAATTTTCCCCATGGGTTAGGGTAAGCTTTTCACCTTGTTATAAAATGCATTTCTGTATACCATTGATAACACTTCTCTTCTACTTGTCCAGATGAGATCATGAGCATCACAAGTGTCATTATGTGCCCTTCCAAGATTTCCTCAGCACACATGATCCACCAAGGGATGCTCAAATTAATGACAGCCTTAACACCCTCATCACTTGATCTCACAAGTACATGGGATGAAGTGTTGATGGCCCTTGCTGAAGATGTAGAAACCCATATTTGCAATGACAGGTTTCGGTGAGGTGTAGAGGTGTATTTTGCATCTTTGGCTAGATGATCAACACTGGCATTGGAGCTTGTTAATATCGAAAGCAATGTTGAGGCTCAAGCTAGTCTAACCGTTATAGAGGCTAAAAGGAAAACCTTAATGGAAGAGCTAGATCGAGTTTGCGACTCGATGACCAACATTGATAATGACTTAGCCAATGCTTAAGAGGAACTATTGAGGGTACAAGCTCAAATCACAACTCCCATAGTACCTTGGGAGGCGAAAGCAATAGAAAGATCCACTCTTGAATCAAGGATTTCTATAGTTTCTTCCACCATAGATTGTCTTCACGAAGAATTTTCCAAGTGAGGTGACCAAATTCGATCCTCCTTGATCACGGAAGAGGATCTATGTAAATGTCTTTTTTTTTTTACTTTTTCAAAGTGATATACCCTTAGAATAATGTAAAACCCCTTTTTGTTAATGACAAACAAATAGAACATTATCATTTATTGTCTTGTCTTCTCCTTATCATTTCCCTCTTTTTTTAATCGTTTCCTTTACTCAACATTGTGAGAGTCAAGTAGGATTGACTTTATAAGAGTCAAATGTGACTGACATTATGACAATTGGATGTAGTCGACATTGTAAGAGTCGTGCATGGTTGACATTATAAGAATCGAATATGGTCAACATTATAAGAGTCAAATGTGGTCGACATTATGAGGGTTGAACATGATTGACATTATGAAGTCAAATATGGTGGAAATTATAAGAGTCATGTGTAATTGACATTATGGGAGTCAAAATATGGTGGACATTATGAGAGTCACGTGTAATGGGAGTCAAATACAAATGTGGTGGACGTTATAAGAGCCACGTATAATTGACATTATGGGAGTCGGACCCAATTAGCTTTATAAGAGCCGAATCCAATTAATCTTTGACATTATGAGAATTGAATATGGTTGACTTTATGAGAGTCAAATGTGAATTAGTATTAGCATTATGAGAATCGAAATCCATGCTCATGTGTACTCCTCTTCTGCGTAAGTGTGATATCCTACCCCTACAATGGACGTTGTGATGGTATATCCCTGAACCGACGTGAGCGACATTCTTCTGAACATCACCTTGTAAGAGGTACTTAAATGATGTTGGTTAAATTCGAACCGTTGTAACAGGATGGGGTCATTGCTTTTGTTTTCATTTTGAGACGCTCTTTCTAAAGGATTGTGGTCATTCATGCTTATAAATAAGAGACTTATGCCCATGACCCTTCTCATTCCTTCGGCTTTTGTAAATACCCTTCATTTTTGTGTCAGAGATGGCTCCCAAGAGGAGGTTTGCCAGTGTTTCCAAAGCTAAAGAATCATTAGGGTCGTGAATGAGATGGGATGAACCTTCCTCAACCAAGGGGGAGGATCCTGAGTCTTTATTTGACTATGGTTTGCATTAAGTCCCTTGTTTGTTTCAATGACTAGTCCTTTTGGTTTTTGTGATCTAATGATGCTGATTTTACCGATGTGGTGAGGATGCTTACCACTAAAGAAGTGGAGGTTCAAATCAATAAGACTTCTTAAGAATGAGATGCGCTTATCAAGTACTTGGTTGGCATGTCTTCTGGAGAAGTAGATATCTCTTTCATTCAACAAGAGATATTAGACACGTTGGCTCACATAGAAGCTTGTGTGTACAACTCCGAGTTCATGGGCACAATAATGTGTTTCCTTGATGTTTTGTCTAAACTCTGTGGGTAGAAGGACATCATGGTACTAAAAGGGCCAGAGCACGACGTTAACTTGCACCTACCTAATTGCCCAATAAACCCGGGTGTTAAAAGAGATTGGGCCACTAGTGAGAGATGGTGACAAGTTGATGGCATAGATGGAAGCGTTGAGGGGATGCTTCAACAAAGTAATGAATCACTTGGAATCTCGCAAGAGGTTTGTTGACCACATAGATAATTTGATACGTCAGACTATCTATATGGTGGACCATTGTAGGGGTGAGCTAATGAGCTGAGAGATCGACCAGCATGATGGAATCTCTAGGGATACTATTTATAACCTTAACGTGGCATAGTCGGATGTTAATGTGGCCAATGATGCCCTGTAGATGAATGCAAAAGTGTTGCCTACATTGTGAGCCAAACTTTTGGGCTTTAGTAGCCCTAATGTAGCAAGCGACTGAGATTGTAGTGCAGTGGTAGGGAAGAGTGTCCTTCGTTGTAGCAACATTTTATTCTTTAATACAAATTTAATTTTTTATCCAAATTTTGTGAGCCTCCAAATTTATGTGCCAGTCTCTCCTCCCCCCTTTGAGAAATGTATCATGTAGGTATGAAATGGAATGATATATTTCTCAATGAGAGATTTTGGTGTGGATGATGATGGGACTGTGCCTATCTTGTTATGGCAGATTGCCTATGTACCCTAAAATAGGATCAAGCCTGATTGTAGTTCGATTATAGGATTTTGGGTATTTTTGTCTTTTTGTCCCTAATGGTTGCTCACTAGGTCTAAGGTTCGCTTAATTTTTGCATCCCATTGCCATTGCTGGTTTTCAATGAGATCAACAAAAATTTGATCTTACCGTGAGTGGATTTTCTTACTCATGGTACCCATACAGGTTTTTGCCATGCCCTTTCCATCACGCTTTCCATTAGGATCCCTTAACCTAAGGCTGGGAGTTGCCTACTTTTTACATCCCATTACCATTACTGGTTTTTAATGAGATCGACAATGATGATTTTTTTTTAATGAATGTAGTTGCATCCTAGTCAGGAAGAAACCCAAATTGCCTATGTACTAGTATAAAACAGGATCAAATCAATATAGTTCCTTGAAGCCCATTGTAGGTCATTCTAGGGGTAATATTTCTTTAAGAATCTAACATTGGTAATAGGGAGGATTTGGTTTCCCTCCATGTCACGAAGAAGATATGCACCATTTGGGTAGACCTTTTCAATAGCATATAGACCCTTCCATTTAGAGGCAAATTTACTCTATTTTCTTCTTGTGGGATCAAGTGGCGATCACACAAGAAGGATGAGCTCACCCTTGGTGAAAGAGCAAAGTTTAACTTTCTTGTTGTAAGCCCTTGCCTTGCAGGCCTGATATAATTCCAAATGCTATTGTGCAGCGAGCCTGGATTCATCATGGGTTTCAAGTTTTGAAAGATAAATCTTGGCAGTCTCTACATCCATTAAACCATCTTGTATTGCAACCCTTAGCTATGGGATTTGTATTTCAACTAGTAGAACGACCTCTGCTTCGAACACAAGGGAGTAGGGGTTATTTGTGTTGCTGTACGAAAGGTAGTACAATATGCCCAGATTGCTTCTGGTAAGTGCTCATGCTAGTCCTTTTTATGCCTAGAGACCATTTTCTTAATCATTTTATAGAGAGTCTTGTTGAAGGCTTTTGCCAAACCATTAGCCTGAGGATAATATCATGAAAAATGCTTCAAATCAATATTATATTTTTCCATGAGCCAATATATAGGTGAACTAACAAACGACTACCCATTGTTTGTAATTATATGATTGGGGACACCGAACCTGTATATGAGGTGGACCTTGATGAACCAGACTGTCGGAAGCTTTGATTTCTCTCAGGGTTACCCATTTGGAGAAGTAGTCTATTTTGGCAAGAATGTAGCGGTGCCCTTTGGTAGAGGTTGGACTAATGGGCCCCACTATATCCACTTCCCACTTAGAAAATGGCCAAGAATAAGAGGTAGTATGTAGCATTTTGGCAAACACATAGCCATAATCGCTATGTAGTTGGCAAACGTGACATCACTTAGCATACTCAATGGAATCAACCACCATTGTTGGCTTATAGTAGCCAAGTCATTTTAGCTGGTGTTGTAGCTTGGGGCCGCTTCGGTGGCCACCACACATGCTAGCATGCACTTCATTCATTACATTATTTGCCACATCAGCTGATAGACATCGTAACAATATGCCATCCAGTGACCGTCTATATAATTGATTTCCTTATAAGGTAAATCGAGGAGCACATCATCTTATTTCAGCATGCTTGATAGGGTCTACTGGTTCTCTCCTATCCATAAGATGTTGAATCAGGGGTTCACACCAATCTTCCTCTCCCCATTTTGATTTGTCATCCACACTTTGTGCATTATGCTCTTGCAAATCGGTGTTGCAATCAAGGAGAACATCTTCCTCAATGGTTGGGGATAATGGGGAGATAACCCTTCTTTCTCTAATATGGACGACGAGGTAGTCATCCCTTGGGTGTGCATTATGCTCTTGTAAGTGCATTGGTTTGCCCATTATTATCCCTTCTACCATGCTGTATCTGCAAGCGCCTAGACAACTTAGTCAAGTATTTAGCCCTTTGAAAATAAGGTGTTAGGCTTGGCTTTTTTATGTAGTAAAGACCACTCATCTGATGGATGATGAGCTCTGAGTCTTCATAAACCATAAAGTCATCCAAAGGGATTTCTAAATCTAGTTTAAGTCTTGCAATCAAAGATTCATATTTAGTTTCATTATTTGAGCGCCCCTCCATCAGTGTGAGGGAGTGCATAATAATTTCATTATCTAGTGTGATAAAAACGATGCCGACCCCTAAGGACTTATCTGTATTATCTCCTGGGGAAGAAGAAGGACACCGGGATGCTCCATCAAAGAACATTTCCCAATCTTTCTTTATCTGGAATTACATGACCTTCTCATCGGGCAACTCCATTTGAAGAGTTGAATCATCAGGTACTAGATGCGTAACTAGGAAATCTACTAATGCTTGACCCTTGACTATGCACCGTGGAACATAAGGAATATCAAATTCTAAGAGAAGTGTAGTCCACTTAGTGATACACCCTTGCACTAAGGGACGACTCATGTTGTACTTCAATGGGCTAGCCCTTAATATAAGGTGTATTGTCATGGCAAGCAGATAGTGTCTCAACTTTTGTAGTGCAAAAATTAGAGCTAAATAGATCTTCTCGATGGGAGAGTAATTTAGTTCAGCACCGACCATTGTCCTATTGAGGTAATACAAGGCATGCTTCTTACCTTCTTTATTGTGTTGGACCAACAATGCCCTAAGAGATGATTCCATAGTTGCCACATATAGTAGTAATGGCTTACCCAGAGCCAGACTCATGAGTATTGGTGGATTCAACAGGTATTGTTTTATACTGTCAAAAGCATTTTGATAGGCTTGGTCCTACACAAAAGGAACTCCCTTATTCCTTAATCGTGAAAATGGTTGGCAACGTCCTAAAAGATTTGAAATGAACTAGTGAATGTATACAAGTCTCCCTTGCAATCTCTTGAGTTCAAAGATATTCTATGGTGTTGGCATTTCAACTATGGCTGTAATTTTCTTAGATCTATTTTGATACCCTTATGTAGAATAACAAATCTGAGAAATTACCCTAAAGAGACACCAAAAGCACACTTGAGAGGGTTCATTTTCAGATTATAACGATAAAGCAGTTGAAAGACCCGGTCTAGATTGGCAATATGGTGTTGTCTGAGTTTTGTCTTAATGACAAAATCATCGACATAGCATTCAACTGCATCATGTAGCAGGTCCTCAAATATGTAGGTCATTTCTCTATCGTAAGTAGCACCAACATTCTTTAAGCCGAAGGGCATGGACCCTATAACATAATATTCCAATCTACGTACGAAATGTGGTAGCCTCTTCATCCTCTGGAGCCATTTGGATCTGATTGTATCCCAAATAACCATCCATGAAAAAAGAGCTTCATACCCCGTGGTTGCGTCTACTAGCAACTCTATGAGTAGTAGTGGGAAATCGTCTTTTGAGCATATGCTATTAAGGTCCCTATAGTTGATACACACCCTGATCTGACCGTTCTTTTTCTGCATAGGCACAATATTGGAGAGCCATTTTAGATATCGCACCTCATGAATGAACCTAGCTTTAAGTAGCTTTTCCACTTCTCCCTCTATTTTGTCGGTGATATCATGTCTAGCCTTGCGAGGATGTTGCTTAATGGGCCGCTGAAATGGATCAATGGCAAGGCAATGAACGGCCATGTTGGGGTCCAGCCCTAGCATTTTCAAATAATTCTAGACAAACACATCTCAATTTTGTCTAAAAATCTTGAGATACTATACATGTTCTTCTAGGGAAAGTCGTGCACTGATGAAAGTGGGACGAAAGTCTTCTTCCATTCCTAGGTTCACTTCGATCAGGTCATCTATTATTGCTTGGCCTCCATCTTTAAGTTCTAGAGGAGTGGACATCAGTGGCCCTATAATAAAATCTTCAAAAGATGACGATTGGGTCTCCACAAATAAGCATTAAAATGGAGCGTCTTCTAGTAGGTCAATCCCGTATGTTGTTATTACATGGGATAAAACTTTAATTTGGTGGGCATCTTGCCCAACCCCCTTATATCATCTTTGTTCTTATGATGGAGGACTAAGTACTCAAACTGTTAAGTTAGCACTTCCTTACCCTTATAAGAATTCTTTCATTCCCTTGTTGGTCAAAGCTAGAGTTCTAGAGCAACTAAGGAGCCAACCTCATGTGTGGCAACAGGCTGTCTAGGTCTCTAAGTTCTCTTTTTGATATAGGACCTAAGGGATCCTTTAACCGGATAAAGCCTTTAGGGAGGAAAATAGAAGGTTCTCGGTAAGGATCGACCCTTACTCCTAATAGGTGTGCTAGTGGGAGGACAACATTTTGTGCTATTGAGTCTAGTAACAACGTGGATTTATCCTTAGTAACTTGAATGCCATGTCATACCTTAAGCTTCCGGGGTTTGGCGTTATTATCATTGTTCTTCCTTGAGGTATAACGTGTTGTTTCCTAGGGATCGGTCTTTTGATAATATATGACATCAGAAAAATAAGCATCCACTATTTGGAAGGGATTACTATCAGCTATTATGGTGTCCTGAGTATCTTGTCAGGGGTACTTGATACACTAGTTGTATGTTAAGGGGACCACCTAAAATTTATGCATCTATGGCCGACTAATGAGGGCATTGTAAGTGGTGTCTACATCAATTATGTAAAAGGGCATCTAATCTTTTATGTTGCCAAAATTTGTCATTAGCCTAATAGAGCCAAGAGGATGTTGCTCATTTTGATTGAAGCCTTGAATGACAATCGTGGTGGGCTTGAGCTGAGATGGATCTACTCCTAGGTAGTTTAGGGTTTTAGCTGGAAGTATGTTGACTACAAAGCTGCTATTAATCATTACTCTAGACACAGGCTAATTATCAATAGAATCTATAATGAATAATGGTCTATTATGGCTAGGATCATTGGAATACTGACTGGTGTCTTCAAAAGTGATCATGGGCATACTCAACCCTTCTCGTGTCACGATCTGCTAAGAAGCCATAGCAGTCTCATCATTTACGGTGAACTCATCTGGGTGAGTTAGTGATAGACCATAGAGGCCCTCAACTCTGGCGATATACGGAGAACATCATAGATAGTTAACAATGACTGGATCTTCTTAAGGTGCACCATCACATAATATGGAATGGGGTTATTCGTCTTCTTGATAGCCTTGCTATGTTCGACTTTCATAGCCATCTTTTTCATTGCATTAGCTTGTTGATTGGCTATGGGACCCCATGGTAGAATCTATTTCCCAAATCATAGCTTAACTTGGTTAACGTATCGGGAGTGTGGCTAATATTCCTCCACCGGGGTAGTGATTTTAAGTTTGATAACATTACAAGTCTTTAGTAGACATTTCATCCTTAGAGAAATCTTGAGATGTAGTGGCAAAGCTAGAATCATCATCATCACTAGAACCATCTGAGTTAGTGACTAAGGGTGGCATGTCTTGTAAGGCTAAATCACGATGCTGGGTTTTCCATAGATTTGGGGCATTGCTGTCTTCATCGGCCGAAGTCGAGGGGTCACTAGCATCCATGTAGATGTCCCATTGATCTTGAGGAAAAAACTGTACCACACTTTGTATATATTAGAGATCAATGAGCATTGGCCATGAAGAAACATAGCAGGATGGTAGAGTTAAGTACCATTCAAAAGCATGTGAGTCTAGGGAGATTGGAAAAAGTTTCACCAATAAATCATGGGCAGTGGCTAGCAAACTAGTTTCTTACAAGAAATAGCTGGTATGAAAATGGGGATCCCCATCCCCTGTATATAATGTGAGCGAAGGAAGCTGATAGTCCTCTAGGAATTGGGTAAGATATACCTCCTATCTGATAGATTGCCTTGATTCGTTGAACTATCAGGAATTCAACAGTTGAGCGATGATTTGATCAGGGGCATCCTCAAATTCTTCATACGTCTGTTGTTGAGGAGGTTATCTCAAGGGATCTGTATTCCAGGGGTCATAAGGCTCTATGCCTGACCTCATAAATTCATGAATAAACATTTCAATCAGGTGGCCCCAAGAAGGTATGCTTTACGGTGCTAAATCTATGTACCAATCCAATAGTGAACCATCTAGGGAGAGTGGAAATAACTGCAATAACATGTTATCATTGTGCATTACCTCTCTACATGATATCATGAACTTAAACTAATGATGATGTAAGCATTGATAGCTTTCATTTGAGAAGGTGGTGAATAGTGGAACCTTTAAGCCAAGGGGGGAATCCCTTGAAATATATAGCTCGATGGCAAGGGAAGGCTTGTCACCTGAACTTGGTTAACACATTCTGAAATTATGTACATTTCCATGGTGCCATGGACAAATGAGTAATTCTTGTAGAACATAGTGGTGAGTCTTGTATAGAATTTGTTAATACAATGGAGATACCACTGATGCTATATCTATATATTACCATTAGAATAATTACCCCTTTAGGGTGGTCTTGGTATGTCAAGTTATTCTACAACCAATCGATCACTATTGTTGACCCACATGGTGTTAGTGTTGGATGCAATTCTCTGCATGGAGGAGGGTTAACATCATGTACAATCAATGCTATATTACAAGTTACAATCGGAGACTAGAGAAAATCTTCAGGCATAAACTCTTCCAATGTCACTGGCATTCGTAGAGGTTTCTTTAACAAGTCATCCTCATGGAGTAATGGTGGAGAGGCCTTAACTTTAGGAGCCTCTTCATTTTTCTTGATTACCTCTTTCAAGCGAAGGGGCCTCTTTGGAGCATGTTTAGGAGGACTATGCATTTATTGTGTTCCTACTTTAATGGCCTAGAGTCTTCTCTTACATGTAACCTTACTTTCAAATATGACCCAATCGTCTTCATCATTACCATCATCTCCATTATCTTGAGGATTCATGAGGTTAACCATATCCTCATCAATGAAGACAACATTCATGGTTGCAACCCTCATATCTGCATCCAGTTCCATGGTGTTCTTGTCAATCAATTTTTGAAGCTTGTCTTTAAACATAAAATAGTCTTGCAAAGTATAACTCAGAATACGATGATACTTATAATACTTCGAGTCATTGACCTTATCAGCTTCTATAGGTCTTTTTTGACTCAAGGAGTATGATATTCTAAGATTCAATTGTTTGCTTGAAAAGACTCTCCAAGTCATTAAAATGAAATGTATAAGCCTTTTCCTGCCGCTCCTTCAGGCTTGGCCTTTTAGGAGAAGCTTCCTATTCTGTTGGTTTAGTTGTCTCTGTAGTATGTTTGATTTTCAACTTAGTGGGCAGTCTTTTAGTGCTACCATGATGGATTCAATCTTGTTAACCATTGCTTTTCCTTTTCTCTCACGTTTATGGTCTATGAGTCTCCTTTCTAGAGTGGACACTTTGGATATTAGGTCATCAAACCCAGAATACTTCTATGCCATAAGATAGAGAGAAAGCTCAAAGGCTATATTCTATAGACACATCTGAAGGAGTGTTTTAAGAGGAGGTGCATTCTCACAAGCATAAGACATCTTCTTTCATCTTTTAATAAAGTCCACCACTGACCCATTGTCTTGCTACCTTTCATTAGGTAATTCATATAGTTTCACGAGCATGTAAGTGCTGTGGAACTACTATATAAATGTTTGTTTCATCAAATCCCAATCTAGTATGGAATAAGCTTTTAAATTTGAATGCCACATACAAGCAGCCCCATCTAGAGATTGGACGACCAATTTTAACAATAAGTCACCATGTTGGGCGATGGCATCGCACCGGGATTTGAAGTGAACAATATATTTCTCAGGACATGTCATTCCATTAAATGTGTTGAAATGAGGTTGAAAAAATTTCAGTGGGAAGGGTACCACATCCACATGTGGAGGGTATGGCTTTTCGATTATGTATGTACTCACAGTTTCCTGCTCTTTGTATTCATTAAGCATTTCAATCATCATTGCCCGCATATAATTAGGGTCCACTATGGGTGCAATTAGATGTGCATACTGTTCTTGTGGCATAAAAGGAGGTTATGCATATGTATTGTAACCATATGTCTAGGGAGGCATAGGTTCGTATAAGGGTGGCTCCTATTGATGATAAGTAACCTAGTGAGGTCCTTGTGGGTGTGGGCCTTGTGGGAACCCCTATTTAAACGACCTTTGTGGGTTAGGTACATTGGGTGCAACACTTGTAGCTGGGGCAGCTTCTAGTAAGGTGGCAAAGGCATACTCTAGTGTATAATGGGGGTAACCCCCTTGCATTTAGCTAGGGACAGCCGGCCTTGCTGATTCTACTATAGTAAGATTATGATTTAGCAAGGTTGTGCCTTGTCTTTCTAGTGTGAGTTACTCAATCATGGATTTTAACTCAACTATTGTGATGTCTTGAGTGACTAAGCGTTGATCTCGGTCTTCTACCTAGGCTCTCCATTCTACGGTTGTAGTGTATTCCTCTTCAAAGTCAGAACTATACTCTTTAAGGTCTACATTTTCTATATTTGTTGTAGGGTCGGTTGGTGGATCTTGACTTCCTTTTGATCTTGTTATCATCACTTCAGGCCCCTATGAGGTAGAAGTAATGTTGACTGTCACGACATTCCTAGGTGTAGTGTAAGGACTATCCTCGTGATAAAACATAATGAGAGAGGCTACGGGGACCCTTTCAGCAATTAGTAACCCTTTTGAGGGTGTTCTAGGTGTCTTGGCACTTACTATCAATTGACTTCTAGTCATCATGCCAGCAAAGTTGAAAGCTTGTGGTCGTGACCCAGAAGGACTCAAGGTGTCGGTAGGGGAGTTGGGAGTCATGAGTAGACCCAAATATTTTACATTTACCAACATAGGGTGTATAGCCTAAACTACCCTTGGTGTAAGAGGGCAAGGAAGGGTTGGCCCTTTGTGCATGTGCCCATGGTGGCATTGCGTTAATTTGCATATCCCCTACCTCTGGTTGCATGTAAAAAAACTTACGTGCTCTGGCCCTTTACCTTTGAGTAATGTTTTTTTTTCTTGCTTTTGTTCAAAAGATAATACCCTTCTTCTTTTTGGTGGTTTACTTTTTTCAAGCCCCCTAAGTGATTCGAATCGGGTTAATAGCATCGAGTTTCTAAACTCTACCCTTGCCTAATCGTGTTGCCAATTACGACGCACATGTGAGATTTGGGTGGCCACATCATCCTATTGCAACTCTTTTGGCAGAGTATAACCACTAGTAGTTTTTGCTTTAGATTTATTTTTCTTATTGTGGGAGTTTCTTTTATGATTGGGTGGCTTGAATGCCCCATTCTAGTTGATAACCTGTTCCTCTATCTGGTCCCTGAGCATTATGGGAACTCTTGTGAGAATAATGTGTACTGTAGTCAAATTCTGGTTCTTTGTTGGCGAATGAAAATTTTCACTTGCACCAATAGATGTACGCAAATGAGAATTTTTCTCATGTTGATTGTGCGTGAATGTGGATACCTTTTGTTCATTCACCACAACAACATTGTGCAAATGTCATCATTTTTGTGAGTGTAAATTCTTACATGAATGGGAAAATTTAATCTCACTCGTGGGGGATGTTTGCAACAAAGGGTCTGTAAGCCAATCAAGGTCACTGACTAAGGCTTTCTCTTGGTGAGTGGAGCCGAGCAATTGAAGATTAGCTTCATACTTAGACATCCAAGATTTCTCTGCCTTTTTCGTGGGTGGTGTTGTCTGTGACGGTGAGTGTTTCTCCACGAAAGAAGATTTCCCACATCATTCATGGGTTCAGACACTGGCGAATGTGAATATTCATCCTCATTTGCTCATTTTAACTGCAGCGAATGAATTCTGGGCCATTATCTGAATCAACAATCTGTGTTTTTCCTGAGGCTTTAATGGCCTTTATGTGAAAGTTTAGCTCAAAATTAAGTATCCATTGTTTCCTTAGATTATTCAAAGTGATTTAGGAGCATAACCCCTTGGTTTATTATTAGGATTACCATTTTTAGTAAAAATAGGCAATGCTATCACTGCCCAGGGAGAGACCAAAGCCTCAATCCCTAGTGACATTAGGGAGACCGAAGCCTCAACCTTTTGTTGAGAGACCAAAGCTTCAACCATAGTTGAATTTTGGGAGACCGAAGCCTCAACTGTATAGACAGATGGTGGTGGGGAGACCAAAGTCACAACCTATGCTTTCGGTGTGACTCGTGGTGAACTGGTAGAAGGTTCCATGGTTGTAACTCTATTAAGGTACCTATAAAAGAAGGAAACACCCATTAATACAACGAAACTTAAAAAGAAATGAGAAGAAAGTATAGTTCCACCGGGCATGCCAAAAATTTGTAGCACCAAATTTCGAGTCGTGTATGAGGCAAAATTCATTGAATAAATTACCTAAACATTTTAGAGGCTAGTTTAATATTTTATGAGGGGGACTAATACTTTAAGTCTAATAGACTTGTTAATTACAGCCATTTGACACAGCCAACCTCTGATTAACTTTAAGTTTCTCAGTTTGTATTGTAAAACAAAGATGCATGAACGTGAAGAAGAAGAAGGGATGAAAGAAAAATGGTCAAATCAAACCCAATGATATAGGTGAGGAAGATATCATAGGAAGGTTCCTTGTTGAGGAAGAACTCTATCTCTTTCATGGCTTTTTTGTTGGAGTGAAATTCTTCAAATTTTTATTTCAAAGATATAGGTGATTCTTCTATGCGAGAATCCACCCTCTTCCATCTCTTAGGTAGTTAGGGAACTCATAAGAGTTGTGGTTATTCAAAATAACCACCCTAGGAAAAAATAGAATCGAATTTCAGTTTTTGGTTTCCGCAGTACGCAAATGAGAACAGTACATTCATGCACCCTTTCGATAGAGAAAACATGTATCTGAAATCCTTTGATTTTGGGCGAATGAGATTGTGATTATCCATTCACCAGACCTAAGTGTGGCGAATGTTGTGTTATTTTTTCATTCACACAAACTTTTTGGTTTCTACACTTGCTATTAAGGATTAATACAATGGTAAATTCATATATGCATTCACTGATTGATGCCCATTCGGGTAAATTGTATAAATTATTGACTGATTGATACCCATTTGGGTAATCCTATATATGTTATTGTTTTGATTGATGCACATTCAGGTAAATTGTATAGATTGTTGATTGATTGCTACTCATTCAAGTAAATAGACATTTATCATTGCATTAATTGATACCCATTTTGAGTAAACCAATATAAATTATTGATTGATTGATAACCATTTGGATAAACCAATATCCACCATTGTTTTGATTGATTCCCATTCGGGCAAACTATGGTTTGTCATCAATTGATTGATGCCCACTTAGGTACACTGACATATGTCATTTTCATATTGACCTAGAACCTATTGGCATCTGTATTTGAAATCGAACCATGCATGCACTATAGATTGAATGATTGAATCCCTCACAATTTTTACATTGATTTACTCATAGACTACTCCTTTTGTGACCATGTATACGTTATTCTTATGTAATTTCTATCATGCGATTATATATTATTTAGTTTTGTTTTCATATATTTTACATGACTTCTTATGAGCCATGGATTCACCCATCCATAGCCATTTTTAAGACAAAGAACAGTTGGACTGAGATAGAGAAGTAAAAAAAAAAAAAAAAAAAAGCATGGGCATTGGTTTGAGCTTGAGTGCCTTGTTATTTTCATTTAGTAGTTGGTTGTTGTGACCTATGATTGTATTTGGGACTTATCCCTTTTGAGTACTTTATTTTGAGTAACTGATGGAATGTAATAATTAGTTATATTTGAGATACTTCAATTATGTATATAGTTTGATATATGAAGACTTCTTTACTTGGAAATGTTCATATGGATTGATAGAATGAAAAATGTATTGAATGGTAGGATTAACATGATTTATTTTATTCCATTGGATTATTATATGATGTATGTTATTCCACTGCATAAGTAAATGATGAAATGTAATGAACACGTATAGAATTGAATCTTTTTCATTGCACAATGATTAAGTAAAGGAAAGAAAGACCTAGTAAGGTAATGATATAAAATAAAGAAGAAAAAAAATGTACATGACCATGGGAAAGATATGAAATGTCTTAATGCCATAGTCTGAATTTGGGGCACTTACGGGCCTTGATCTAAGTCCGGGTTCGGTTCATGACACAAGGAGTCAACTCGATAGCATGACAACATATGATTGAAACAATTGTTAATACCTTTAGAAACTTTGAGGACATTTCCAACATACCATTTATCGTTTTATTCTACTTGCACTCCTTGAAAACTAGGTTTCCTCCTAATCTCATTAGTTATGAGTGCCATCTTGACTTCTTCTCTCTCTCCATTGTATTCTATCCATATAAGAGTGTAGTCATCAAGTGCTCACATGAATCCAAAAGTAATGTAAGAAGAAATAACAAATTGTCTTCTTCCTCCATCTTGCCATTAACCTTGTGTAGTTAATCCAAAATCCAATGAATACATTGATGTATTCAAGAATATTCCCGTTTTTAATCATCTTTAAGACATACAATTAATTTTTCAATTCTAGCTTGTTGGTTAAGTTCTTCTCCATGTAAAACTTCATTAACTTCTTCCAAAATTCTATCATTGAATCTCCCCTTGTAATATTGAAAAATTATCCACAAGACAAAATTAAATATATATCTCAACTTTGTGTCTTTCCAATCTACATTGAATATCTATTTTAGCATAGCGGATCATTCACCTAGTGCCTTATATAGACCTTGTTGCACTAGAATGTCCTTCACCCTTCTTGTTCATAAATTGATAGTACCTTTCCAATCATGCTTCCCCATCGTGAATGATCGATGTAACCTTTATTTCCATGCTAAATTGACCACACTTTAAGAAGTAACCCTCAAATGCCAAGCGTTTCATTTGAATTATAATCAATTAACTCTAATTGTAAATTTATCATTATGCCTACCTGTTTTCTTTATCCATTTAAAACATGAATAGATGCTCTAATTCTGATTTATAGAAATCGTGGTCCTAAATATCATACACGATCAATAATAGAATTCATGAAGATAAAAAAGAAAAATTAGAACACAACAAATTTACGTGGTCCAACACTAATTCCTATGTCCATGGTGAGATTAAGTCTAATCTTCACCAAACAAGAAAGCAAGAAGATCTACAAGAAAATCTAGTCAAGCTCTCACCCAAATCCCAATTCTTTTATCCATGCATACTCCTTTTCATTACTCTCTCATGCTCATAAGGAACTTTTTTTTTTCTTTCTTTCTTTTTTGTGTCCTCAAGTTAAAAGAACCCTAATTGTTTATATGAACTCCTTATATAAAGTTATCCATACAAACAAATTATTCTTCTCCTAGATATATATATATATATATATATATATATATATATATATATATAAAACTAATTTCTAAATTGAAGTTTGAACCTCAGCCATTAGATCACAACATATCCTATAATTGCTAACTTGATATATTTTGAACAATTGCAAGTAATATATGTACGAGAATTGTTTTATTAGGGGAAGCTAAAGGGTTTGATGGCTTTGAACTAAAACACATGGCATTCCCACTTTTATTTGGTGAATGGTAGGATGGACTATGACAAGTGAGGGGGAGTCTATCTTCTAGCATCCTCAATTATGATGCAAAACACCTCTAATGAGAAATCTCTAATACATGATTTTTACTATTGTTGTTCTTTTTTGATGACCAAGTGATATACAACTTGATTGATCACCTCTATATTTATGAGTTCTTCATATGGGATCTCATCATGGCTTCATTGTCTTTAATCAGTAGTCTAATACCTCATGTATATATATATATATATATATATATATATATCAATCATTCTCAATATCTTTCAAGAAAAAACTCTATTTACAATTCCTTAGCCAACAAGATGTTTTTTTATAATCGCTTTTCATTTTTTATCGATATTGAAGCTGATCTAATTTGAAAATCTTTGCACCATATTGGTTTGCATGTATAGTCCCCTAATCAGTCCCCTGCATGACTTACTAACAAAGTCATTGAAATATATTAATTGTTAGGTTTTTGGGCAACCACCTTCTATGCAAATGCTAAGTAGCTCACCATTCGACAATGGGTCCCTATCTAATCCTTGGCAACATACCAAGATACCAAAGAGATTGTGGTCTTGCTGATGATCTCATGATTAAGGATTTTTTACCAAGTAAGAATTCATTTCTACTAAGCCATGTGTCATAAATAAATGCCACTAAAGAACTCAAACCCCCACGGTTGGATTCTAGGCTAAATTTCATCTCTTCACAATTCCTATTGAATAAAGAATTCATGGATTTCTTTCCATTTTTTAGGGTGGGATTAAAACAAAAACTAGACATGATTTGTTGTGAGAAAGTGCAGAAACAATGGTCTATAGTTTTCACTCCTACAAATAGGTCATAGCTAAACATAACACTATTGGCACATGAAAAGTCTAGAATAAACATTTCATTCATGAATTTTCCAAAATTCATTATTCGCGAATAGTCATAGTCATTCATGAATGACTATCCCATTTGCGAATAAGCTATATTAGTAAATCACAAACCAGAAAAGTCATAATGTGTAGAAAATGATATTTTAAGCTCTTGTATTTGCAAATAAGTTGGTTTTAGAATCATAATACACTCAGAAGTGTAATAAAGCAATATTTATAATGTATAGATAATCAAAAGAGCAACAATCTTAACTTCATTAAGGGTAATAAGTCTATAGTTAGTCTTTTCTATCTATTAAACTTTATCCTAATTAAAAGGATTAGTAGATAAGAACAATAATAACTTTTCAACATGAAAAGGGATTCAATCTTAACCATTGATTAAGCATTAAAGATGGATAGAAAAATGGAATTCATTTATAACAATGACACTTCAACTAGACTTCAAGAACTCCAAAACTCTTGCATAGATGGACAAATAACACCTATAAGGACTCAATTATCACCAAAGTCTATATATAAATATCCAAGTGTTTTACACGTTTGTAACACCAAATTTCATTGTTCTCAATAGAGGATTAAAACTTGATATTCAAATTACCCAGCCTTTCAAGGATTGGTTTATTATTTTATTAAGGAAACTATTACTCTAAACTCCCTTAAGGAAACTTGTTAATTACAATTGTTTTAAATAACAAACCTCTGATTATTTTCTTACTACTCGACTTGTAAATCAAGTAAAAGTTGCATAAAATATAAAAGAAAAGAGAAAGGGAAGATGAAGATGAAACTTTGACTATTTTATTCAGTTCTTTAATTTACAAGATATGTTCTAAGATTAAGATGAAGCCTTTACAATCAATCTTACCTAACTATGGGCATCATTCTTCAAGATTCAAGCTCCTTTGTTTTCTTCTTAAAAGGGATTTGTAGAGGTGTAATGACTTGTAGCCTTGTAGAATAGAGAAGCTTGTTGGTTTATAGACTTGGAGAAGTTAGAGAAGAGAGTATTCTTCAACTTGAAAGCAAGAGAGGTTGTAAACTTTGTAGCTTTATGCAAGAGTGAAAGAGTACCAAATTTGCATGACTTACTACTTTATATAGAAGTAGACGAATGGAGTTAGAGTTCAAGTCAAAGACTAATTCTTATTGCATGTAGAGTCCTTCCTAGTATGGGAATGTATTGTCCCATAAACCTATACATATAGGGGCCACTTTTGTGTGAGATTATGTCTCCGTTAGTCTATTAGGTGTACTAGGATTCCATTAATGTTGTTGTTGTGTGAAACAACCTTCAGAATCTGAGTTTTTATTGGACTTGGGTTTTGTAGTTCTATGATCTGCGATTGTGGTCTTAGTCGTGGCGATTGCCTGACCCATGACTGGATGGTTAGTCGCGGGGGGTGTCTTGGGCATGGTGACTTGTGAATTGCCAATTGGCGGCAACTATTAGAGACATTTTGATAAATCTTCAGTCACGGCATTTTCCTATTTCAATAATGTTGTATCTTTTACACTTTTCACTATCTTTACAACTCAAAAGAATTGATCAACTTCAAAGTACTTTCCAAAGCTCCAAAGAACCTCTAAGATATCTGCAAATCTAGCACCTTTGCAAATTAATGTAAGGAAAGAGTAGCAAGCAAGAACTCAATAACAACATCAAGGTATTTTAGCCAAGGGTTTTGCTTATCTTTTTAAGGATTTAATGGTGTAAAAGATCAAAAATCTATATGTTGTATCATGTTACAATAGCAAGTTAAGTGAAGATATATTTTTAATGTTTCTTTCTTTACTTTTTTGTATTTTAATGATTAGTTTATTGTTGCAAGTAGTTTTAATCAGAAGTGTGTCTTCCTCCCAACAATGAGGGATGTAAGTAACAATTTCAATATTGGGATTGTCCCCCACACACATAAAATAATAAATCTTTTGATAAATTCAGAGAGATAATTATTGGTTATTCAGATAGATAATTATTGGTTAAGTGTTATAGACACAAAGATGGAATGTTCTTAAAAAGGATCCTACATCTATAAGCCAACCAAAGTTAATTTTGAATTATTGGTTGAGTGTTAGTAGAGCACACCCATTGCAATAATTTTTGAGTTTCTAAAGCTCCATTACATTCTAATAGATGAAGTTTTATAGCAGATTTAGTATTAATTCTACCATATGTTGAAAGACCACACCAAATAGAGTGATTTTGTAAACTAATAGTGTTAGCACCAAATTTTGGTATGGCTCTCAAGATTGATACTTTACTTCAAGCCAACATATGGATAAAGTGTCATGATCGAGTTTTCCTTCCCCCAAGTCTATATATGCGGTGGTAGGACAACCAGGATCATGAAAAATCATGAGAATAGACTAATCCACACCCTGAGACATAGTCCACAGATCTCAAGGCATTTCTTGGCTTATCTTAAGTTTCTCTTCTTTTAATAATTTGTATCTTTCTTTCTTGTTGCCACTTTTTTCTTTTACAATACTTATTTCTCCTTTCATTATTCTTACAAATCCATCTTAGTCAATTCAATATATATATTTTTAGAATAACAACTAAAATTAAAACATCAATATTCATTCACATTCTTATACTCATATACAATGGAATATAAAATAGAACACTCATAATCTTAGAATCTTATGCAGCGGAATACTTACCTTCAATCGATATTTTGGTCAATCATTCCTACAATTAAGGTGTATGTAATCCAATCCAACTTAACCATAAAAATATATGATAATATCTAATGAAATGTAAAAACATCGTACTCAAATCAACTATTAAAAGCCATCCATGAAAGTACATTGTCTCCATAAGGGGATCTATAATTGCACTAATGTAAAGTATCATTATTACAACTTTAAACGAATGAAAAGTCTAAGGTAAAATTTTATTTTCTCTCAATTGCTTTGTCTCTTCATAAATGGTGCCTCTCATGTATGAACACTTGGTCATGTTATCTCTCTCCTATAGCTCATTCTATAGTGTATTAATTTGGGTGAGTTTGATGGGATCAACAAGTAATTATACAAAAATACATGAAATATGAACAAGTAGAGCATGATATATTCATGATAATAGACATATGAATTGAAAGTCATAAATGAGATTAATGACATATAAAGGATCATTTCAAATCAACTATAGGACTTTCATATAAGTTTTCTTTGTGTGCCTTCTTCTTTTCACTTTTTTTCTTATAGACTTAGTCTTCTTTCATTCTTGTACTTTTTTCATGTCAATTGTAGCGGAGTCATTCTTTTTTTTTACTATTGTCAATGTAGTCTCAATTCTCTTATTGGATAAATCACTTTAATTTTCACTTATACTTTCATTTACAAAGATTTTTTCTTATTTATTCTTACTTTCATGTACTTTTCTTTCATTTTGACTTTCATTTGCTTTCATGTGCTTTTCTTTTCTTTTGACTTTCATCTTTTTTATTTGTTTTGATGTATTTTACTTGTGTGCCATCATTTAACCTCTAATGGTGGGAACTTAGTCATTGATTAACTCCTAATGATAGGATTTTATGTCATCGTTTAACCCCTAATGGCAGGATCTTATGCCATCATATAACTTTAATAATAAGATCTTTTACACTTCTATTTTCTTATTATGTGTTAAATTTATAGTATAACTTTACTTGTTAATTCTTACTTTCATTCATTTAACTCTTATAATCTTTTTTCATATATTATCATTTATTCGCATCTCTTCCTTTTGTTGTAGTGTAATATGATCTTAGCATGAATCTTGGGTGTAGAACGTGTTGATCATTCGGTCATGAATAATTAAATGCATTAGTAAGTACAATAATCAACATAATATTGAGATTTAAGAGATTTATGTGTCAACCAATTTGCATAAATCAATTAAATATTTAATTCACATGAAGTACATGAGGGAAATAACTTTACAAGCACTTTTCAACTTGATGCATTAAGAAGATAATCAAAATTAGGGAATTTTTATAATTAATCAATAAAAGAACCACTCACAATGAGAATTAAGGAGTTGCGATCAATTAACCACAATCTATAACCATAGATTCTACAAAATACATATTTAATGAAATAAGTCAACAACATAACAAAATATATTAATAAAAAAAAGACATTTCATGGAAGAAATCAAGGAATTAACAAGGGAATTCAAAGGATTCACTCATACACTAGGAACTTTTATGGTTCTCAAGTATGGATCATAAATATGATGGTGTAGATCCATAGGATCAAGTAGGAGTCCTAAGATCCTAACAAAGAAGAATTTCATATACTTCGTATAAAATTACTTACCACAATGAATTTTTTTAGGTGTTTTATGTATTTTCAATGTCCATTCCAAAACCTGTAAGTACATGTAGTATAGTGTGGTCATGTATTAGACCAAGTGTATAATTGTAAATCCTTGTAATTCTAAGTCAAGTCTAATCAAAGCTTCAAGCAAAATCTACAAGAGTAGGGAAGACCATAAGCATCAAAGACTGAAGTCAAAGTTAAGGATCTCATCAAGTCTCAAGAATAAGTAACCTCAAAGCCAACACTGAATTCTAAAGTAAAAAAAAAAAAAAGGTAAATTGGTAAAGGTTGATATATGGGGATTGGGTATGACCATAAAAAGACATTAAAATGACTTAAAAATAAGGAGATCCAAACCTAAGAGAAGGCCCCACATAGTCTAATGCTTAAATATATAGTAAAACCTAATAAATAAATAAAAACAGAAATCAGACTGGTGATCAATCACCAAGTCAATGATCGATCACCACAAGAATTACTTAGATGCTAAAAAACCCAAAGCCCATGTACCATGATCATGATCGATCACCCTATGATCAATCAAGAGGTTGGTGATCAATCATCGGAGCCAAAATTGCTAAAAATTAAGTAAAATAAAAAGGTATTGGAAAGTACAAATAGCCCAACTTAAAATGACTATAACTTTTGATCCTGATATCTGCTCGTGACTTGTAAGCACTCTAAATGATCAACTCGATGAGAATTTTTAAAAAATTAGGGTTAAAGCTGGTGATCAATAAAAAAAAATGCATAATGGATAGTTCTAAACATCTCTATTTTTACCATTGAAAAAGAGTTGTTGGAGGCTTCTAGAGTGCTCTTTTGTTATTTTATAAATAGGAGATAAAGACCCAATGGCTTATAGATTAATGGTGAATGATTCTATAGTTAAATCCTCTTTAAATCATTTCTAAGAGTGATGTTTTGTGAAAAAAATAGTCAAATTCTATATGAGCTTTTATCCTTATGTTAAACCTTACTAAGGTCTATAAGTTAGCTTCCCAAACTCAATAGTTAAACCTTTGGAAGCTAAATGGTGGGTTTTTATAATTACATTATCCTACAAAGAGGAGACCTGCATTAGAAGAAATTTTAACAATTTAATTGAAGTTCATGGCCTTCACTGAAGTCAGATTCTTACCACACTTGTCGGAGCTAAGTGCATTTAAGTCCATTGAAGTCACTAGACAAAGTGTGTCCACCACAGCCACTATGATCATACTTATAAGGAAATGGATTCTTTGAAACTTGTAAATGAATTTAGGTTTTGATAATTTTTTCTATAATAGTTTAAGATAACTATTAAAAATAATTTATTGTTGGAAAGTGGATGTAGGCTCGGAGTGCCAAACCACTATAAATCTTTTGTGTTGTGATGTGATTCTTTGATTTACTTTACATTGTTTACCTTCTAAGAAAATTCTAAAGTGAAACTAGTTTCTTTGCTTTCGTTTTGTCATAGACAACTACAAGGAATGATAGAGCCTCGTGGTATATTAGCATTAACTTGTTAATTTACTTAAGACATTATTTTGTATTAAGACTTAAGTAAATTAAAGAGTATTAATTTGATTTACTCACTAAGTATTCCACTGCCCTTCAAGTTATTTTCTAAGTAAATCAAAAGTGAACTTTATAGTTAAAGAATTATAAAGATCCTATTCACCCCTACAGGATCTAATTTTGGATTTTTAAATCTTCCAAAGAGGATTGTGTCTGCTTCCCCCCTTATACGCTAACCTCTGTTGGGGGTCAAGGGTGTGGGCACATCAGCGTATGAAGTGTTTTACACAACCCCCAAAAAGTGTAAATCACTTTCGGCACTGATGTATCCGTCCCCTTGATTCCCAGTGGAGGTTAGCGTACAAGGGGGAAACAGACACAATCTCCCCTCTAAATCTTTATTTCAATTCTTGAATGACTCCTCTTCTTTTGTTCTTTGTCACAATCCGAGCTTCAATTCCTTCTTTCTCTATAATTTTAATGAAGATCTATATGAGAACAATGAGATTTCATAAATTTTCAAAAAATAAAAATCTAATTCTTCCATGGATGAGCTCATCTTACCACAATGGGGATCTTCTTCCTCTTTCTCCCCAAATCCCTTTTTCTTCTCTTTTTCTAGCTTTATTTTGTTTTAGACTCAAATGAGAGGTATTTTAGGTATACATTTCTTTATATAAGGTCCTCATAAGTGTTTAGAATCTTTCTCACATGTTGGACACGTTCACGTGTGGAGAAAAACACAAGTCGTACATTTTCACAAAATTTTCCAACATTTCTAAGCTAGGATCAGTCTTGGGGTCACTATAACCGGTTTTGGGTCTTATGACCGATCTTGAGGTCATTATGATTGGTCAGGAAGAAAGTGATATTGGTTGAGGGGCGCTAAAATATAGCATGACCAGTTGTAGGGTTATTATTATTGGTCTTGGGCTTGCTATGATTGGTCGATCTTGGGTATCTATGAATGGTCCTAGGTAGCTATGACCAGTCCTGGGTATCTATGGCCACTCTTGAGGTTAGGATGACCAGTTTGACAGAATGTCATTTTTCTGCCTCTTCTCTTTTAAACACCCTTTGGAAAAACGATGATAATTTCCTCTACGAAACTCCAAATAATGCACCAGTTGATGTGTTGAAAAGTAGACTCCTAGATCTTTTCAATGATGTATGGTTTACAAGCTAATTCATATGGAATTGATATAGATTTATTCATGAAGTTACCCCAAATTGATGTTTGGAATAACTTTGAAACTTGCCAAGTTCATGACTTTTCTTTGTTTCTTCACTTCAAATTCATCCAATCAGGTCCCAAACACTACAATGGACTTTCCAAAGTATGTAAAAAACATTTTTACCCTTCTAATGCACTATGTTGTGTTACACAAAGCAATCTCTACCTATTTTTCATAATATATACTCTACAAGCCAATTAAGTTGATTCTTGCCGATCGAATCTTGCCTGTATCCTCTTTTATTTTATTTTCATTATCATTTATTATTATTATTATTATTATTTATATTATTCTCTCCCTCTCTCTAGTCTCTCTCATACCCCGCTCTTTTTTTTAGGTCTCATTTGTTTAAACTTATTTGTACATATATTACATTTTCGTCCACATCTCTCTTTCTCACTCTCATTTGTCATTTTTCTTTAATTTTCTATTTTGTTTCATATTATAAGAATTGAATCTACTTTATTTATTTCATGTTTATGTGGATTTTGTAGAGTTTTCTTGGTATTAGTAAGCAAGATTGTTGAAACATGAAGGAGAAGATGGGAGGCTGAACTTTTTGGGACCTAGATGAGAAATTCAAACCATCCTTTCTATAGTGAGGTGAAGAAAAGATCTAAAATTAAAGTTCATTAGCATAGTATTAGTACATCAATCGTTATTGGGTACACCGGAGGAGCTTTTTCTCAGTTTATTGTTCTTTATCTTCCTTTTTTTTTTTTTTTTTGCTCCCATTTCATCAGCTTCAGCAAAAAGGAGAACTAAAACTAGAATAATGAATATTTTGTGGATGCATGGATTACAATTCAATTTAATACTTCATTTTGACGCATTACTTATATGAACTCTTTCTCTTACCTTCAAAATATGATAATGATAGTAACAACAATAATGACTAATGACCAAAATGTAATACAACAACAAAAAACAGCCTTATCCCAACTATTTGGGGTCGGCTACATGAATCCTGTTCCGCCATTCCGCTCTGTTTAAAGCCTTATC
>JAOXJP010077543.1:0-15091 GCA_025762735.1 Platanus orientalis
GCTACAAATGCATTTTGGCCCCTTTTTGCATCTCACATTTATCTTATGTTCATTCTAAGTGGTTTTAGTGCATAGTGCTAAGCGTAGAGATTTTTCGAGGTTAGTGCATGTCATGAGCATCTTTGAGCCTTCTTCTTGTTAGTCTCCAGCTTTAGCTCCTTTGCATTGAGTCTTCAACTTTAGTCCATCATTGCCTTCTTTCTTCCGAAGTTGGAGTACTATCTTGGTCTTGACTTGACACTTTACAACTTACTGTTTTGACATGGGATTGACAATAAATAATCCTAACAGAACTCCCGCTAAAAAAAGAAGAAGAAGAAGACTAAGTGGTTGGATGATTCGGATTCTATTTGGGAAAGGTTTTTCCACATAATCCCTTCTGTTTGTTAACGATTTTGTGTCAAATTGACTCATTCTCCATGAAGATAGTTGGATATTTCCTTGTGAGAATTTGACGTAGACCCATTTTATTAAAGAGGGATATCCATATATGGTTGATTGGCATGGATTGATCTGGTTTATGGAAGAAAGGGAACTGATGCAAGCACCATAGTCGGGACCTAGTTATCATGCTCCGCACTCGTAACGCTTGATGAAGTGTCAATGGGAGGATTTCTATAAAGAAACTAAGTTCAGGATTTAGATGAAAGAGGAATAGCATGATGTTTACATAAAGACAACTAATTCAGAAAATGTACACAAGCAGGTCCTATACTCAGAGGTATAGCAACGAGATAGCGTTATTGAAGCCCTTAACATAAACAGATTGAGGAACAACAAAAAAGAGGACAACTGGGGATTTATTAGCTTAAGCGTATGTCAAGAGAAAGTTGTTAAATGATTATGAGAAGGCTTTGAAGGAAACACAAGGCTTCTCCTTCACATCCTCCATACTTAGAAGCGATCGTGTTACTCAAAGACTAAATTGGTTCAAGTCAGTACGCAATTACAAAGTTCTTTAAAGATAAGCACATATCGTACCTTCCTCTGAACTTCAAGAAGCTTTTGCTCGTTCAACTGAAGAAGCTCACCACTACTAGTAAGCTCGTGAATGTTAAGGTTCAAACTCCTACCTATGCCCGATCGGCCAAGCCGAATCCTAAGGGAAAACCACTAACTAAGGCTTCAAGACATCAACAAGTACCTTGAAGAGCATGAAGAAGTTAAAGAGAATAAAGTCACTGGCGAGGAAAGATCCGGCAAGGAAAACAAAGAAGTAAGAACAAGTGTTCAACCAATGGGTTTTATGGCCTCTCCGACTTAGCCCTCACAATATTAAATCTATGTTGATATCACCAGCCTTCGTTTTCCTTAAACTGTTGGTTAATTAGTTGCTAGTTTATCTAAGCATACTATAGTTAATGGAGCAAACGAGTTCATCTCTAAATATGGTAAGACCAAGAACAAGATTGAAATCTTGAATTTGGAGCATTAAAGGCTAGGAATGGGTGCAATGATTCATATTGAAGAAAAAAAAACCGATTGTCTACCCCAAAAGCCAACTTTTAGCTATGCACAATAAAACTGACTTCAACAAGCAAAGAACAACCCATTGTTTGTTTTCTCCTTCAAATTCATGTACCGTTTGATTAACAAAGGAAACGAAACAAGAGAAGAAATTGGTTCTTAAAAAAAATAGTACCTTAGTAGAAGCCGAACATGAAGGAGATGGATATCCGCAGGAGACAAAGTAGGCAATCTCACTCGAAGGTTGATCTTCACGCAAAGTAAGGCAAAGAGATTGTCATCTTTGGATGCAGAAGCAAGACTATAAAAATTTTATAAAGGAACTAAGGCGGTGGTTTTTGAGATGGAAATTTCTTCATTGGAATGTATTCATTTTCCTCTTTCATGATTTCCAATTCTGCATATATTGTCAAACGACGACATAACGTCACATAGCACTACCTAGTGCAGCGAAGTTGGTAACTTGGGTATTAAAAGTATTTATGTTTATAAGAGGAAAGATGATACCTTATTAAAAAAAGTTTATATTCTAATTTCATCATTGTGGGCATCGTGGAATGACCCGGGGGGGTCTTCACACCCACTTCTGCAAGATGTGAAGCCTAGCACAATGTATGTTGTGGGCCTCACTTTTTGGACTCACCACCACTCTGAGGTTCTCAGATGGAGTTGGACATCTGTGGGGAAAGGAGGGGCATGGGCCTTACAGCCTGGTGCTAGGCCCTTAGGCCTAAGATGACTTTTAGACTGGTTTGGGATTCTTGAGATTTTTAGGTTAAGTTGTTTGGTTGCAATTGAAAAGGTGTTAGAAACCCTAATTACCCACCTTTTTAGGGTGGTTTCTCTGACCTAACAATGTCTTAATGTTACTAAATGAGACTAAGAAAAATGGAATTTTAGTCATTTTCTATCAGTACGCCTGAATTTGCATTTAGTACGTCTGATCTTTCACAGAATTGAAAGTTCAGGCGTACTGACCCAAATGGATCCAACTCTACTACTCTTGTAAAACCAGAGTTCTAGAAACATTTCCTGAAGGATTTCTTAAGGCCTCATTGGTTTTTATAGACTTCTAAACCCTTGAGAATATAAGGGTAAAAATGTCTAAGAAGGTATGCCTGATCTCTAAAAATACACCTGAAATATGTGTATGTCTGATCTTCCACAGAAGTGAAAGTTCAGGCATACTGGTCCAAATGGACCCCACTCTGTTGTTTCAGTAATTTCAAGGATTTGAAATTTTTCCTAAGGGAGTTTTAAGAGTGCACCCACACTTATTGCTGGACACATAGGGATATCATAATGGACCATTTGAGTTATTATGCCTAATCTTGGGCTATACATCTGATCTTCAGGTACGCTTGATCTTTCATAGTAGTAAAAGTTCAAGCGTATTGGTTCTAAGTTAGAAACCAGCAACTTGTTTTTTAAGTTTTTAGGCCACCAAGGGGAGTCACCTGGGCCTAAAAATTTTTAGAGGGTTAAGTCACTATCCCAAACGGCCCTTTGAGAAATTCCAGCCCCACTGGGCAAAGAAAAATTCCACTTTGAATTTTTCAAAGTAGGTGGGTTGGGTGCAAATCAGCATAGGACCCTATAAAATCAGTGGGTTGTGGAACCCATTCCGAGCGCTACACTCATGGGGTTGAGCCCAAATTTAGCAGAGAACAATTAGGCTATGTTATGAAACAACTATGAAAATTTTAAAACAATATAGTAAGTATATGGAAAGTTATTTAACAAACAAGTATGATGACAAAAAGTAATGCAAAACAAGAACAACAAAAATTAATTTGAACTAAATTAGAGAAAAATTCCAAAAAAGTAATAAAATGAACTACAAAAATTAATTTAGATGCATAAATTAGTTAGATAATACATAAAACAAAAATCACTCAAAAATAGATTTTTTAAACAGAAATAAAATTTATGGACCTCTCACTGCTCTATCTAGACAGTGTGTAAACACACTTGTTCAGTGAACAAGTGGGGTCCACCTCGGGGGTCAAATGGGGTCATCTAGAGTTAAAATTTTGTGAGTGTGTAAGTCACTATGTCAATGACTCACAACTAAAATTTAAGCTTTAGAATCCATGAATTGAAGGAGTTACAGTCCCTACATCCCTAACTGCTCCAAATAAAGTCAAAAGGGGCAGACAGGCTTGTCTCCCCTATGTCCCACCATGGGATTGCTATAATGGGTCTAGGGGTGGGTTGTTTATAGCATGAGGGGTCTAAGGAGACAAGAAAAAAGAAAAATGGGGGACCAACCTGACCTAGAGCTTTTCTTCAGTTCTTTCTCTCTTTCTCTCTCTTTTTTTCTTTTCTCTATTTTCTTTTCTCTCGTTCTTTCTTGGGAATTTTCTTGCTTTGAATTTTCTCTCTCTTATTGGCTGAATTTGAGGCCTTTTATAGGTGGGGACCAAGGGATGGGGGTCATGGGGGTGGATGACATGGATGGCCATGGGGATGGGTCTCACTAAAATGAGTGGTGGTGAGTGGTGGTAAGATGATGCAAGGTGGAGGGTTTTCATCTACAAGAGGGGGGCAGGTGACAAGGGGAGAGTTGTGTGGTTGTGGTAAAGAGGTGGGAGCGAGTGGTGTGGGGAAGGAGGTGAAAATGGTGGTGGGGCCAAGGGGAATGTGTGGTGTTGGGAAGGAGGTGGGTTAGGGTTGTGGGTCTTACGGTTTTACCTCCTTATTTAGAGTATTCCAAATGAGGGGCTTAGGTTTAAAACTACTACTGTTGGAGGTATTTTGGGAAAAAGAGGGCTTTTTGAGAAAAGCAATGATTGTTTTTTTCTCAAAAATATCAACAACTTTCTAGATTTCACCCATTTACTATCTGGGTGTGCTTTTTGTGTTCTGTATCTCCAAATGTTTTGAGGTTTTATAAGTTTTTTGCATCTCTTAAATGCTCTAGTCGTAATGCAACTATCGGAATTAGATTCGGAGAGGGGTAAGTAGGTCAAAATTGACTCTGAATGGCTCCAAGATGACTCACACCTGTACAGGAAGGGAAAATGGTAATATTGATATTTAAAATCTTGATATGAAAGATAACCTTCAATTTTTGCAAGACATAGGCTCTGATTGTTCACAAAAATGATACCTGAGTCAAAATCTTTATTCAAAACCATGATTTGTCCAGGACTAAATCTTGAGCGGAATTGAGATGGATTTTTGTTAGGTTCTAGGTGACAATATTGGGGGTTGTGACATTTTTAGGTCTCAGAACTATGAGTTTACAGGACCTAACAAGCTGACAATCTGAATCCTGGTGAATTCCCAAGAGATTCTCGAAGGAAGGTGACTCGGTCAAAAAATACAACCTAGATTTGTGAAGAATTGAGCAATCGGGCTATATTGAGTCTATGAATGGACTTTTCTATTAGGGAATTCATCAAAGATCTTGAAAAATCAAAGAAAATGAGTCTGGCCTTGATGGATTTGGGTTCCTAGAGAGTTCTTAGAGGCTCACCAAATGTCTAATGTTGGTAATAGTGGTTTTGATGTGATTTGAAAGAGAATGGGGCGATTAGGGCATATTGGGTCTCTTGAAAGTTGTGATATATATCTTCTTTGAATTTCTTAGGCTTGCCATTAATTAGCTAAGTTTCTAATCTGTGATGAATCCTCGGGGAACTACCAAGGATCCATCTCTTGCTAAGAAATGATAAGGTTGGATATGGAGAGATTAGGAAAATTGATGTGGAATGGATTTGATAGTTCCTGAATTTGAAAGCTAGTTTTGAAGCTTTGGCCAAAACTAAGAGATGGCCTCCGACCATTCTGAATTTGGATGTTCAAAGAACTTTTGAAAGCTTACCATAGATCAAATACAGACGAATTGCCTTTTGATGGCTTGGGGAAGTTTGGTGATTTAGAGATAGATTGAGATTTTAAAGGGATTTAATCAATAGGCAGCCTTTCAAAGATATGGAAAAAATTGAACAACGGCCATTGATTTTGCAACATTTGAACATCGAGAGAACCTGTGAGGGCTTTTCAAGTGTCTAATATATACTAGCATATCTTGGTATTTGAGGGTTTAGGAGTTTCCCAGGTCCTCGGATATCCCAATAAGTTAAACAACTTCTGAAGATAATCATGATTGGAGGCTATAGGATCTGATTTGGGGTTAATCAGGTGATCAGGGAAGCTTCTATGTCTCATTGAAGGTCCAATTTTGAGGAAAATGAAGACTTTTGAGAATATGAGGGTAAAATGGTAATTTTTCATCTTTTGATGCTTCAATGTGGAAAGGCTTATGAAAGATGGAAACATTTGAAGAAAATGAGTTCAATATACTAAATTTGGACTTTTTAGAGGTGTAGGGGTAAAATGGTAATTTGTCAGCCTTTTGATGCTTCAATGTGGGAAGGCTTATGAAGGTTGGAAATTTTAAAATGAAATGAAGTTGATAGATTGAAACTTGGGCCCTCATAGTCCTAGGGTCTTTTCCAAAGAAACTAGAGTTGATTCTGGTTGATCTTTGGATAGAGTTTGGACATCGTTATTGCACTTTGCGACCAGAGTATCCATTGAGAATGCCTAACTATCTAAAGTTCAGGAGAGTCTGGGATCTAACCTTGTATCTTGATGTGATGAACCCATCTAATTCCATTAATTAGCCCAAGTCAAAATTTGGGTGATGACAATTATGTGTGATGGTATGTGTATTAAATCTCGGTGCACCACATGCTAAAAAAATGGCATGCATCCACTATGGTATGGTGTTCGTGGACAATAAGCATATCTTGCTTTGATAAATGACCATTATGGTATCACTTATCATCCCTCAAGTGATAAAATAGTGTAAACCAAGAGATATTGTCTTTTATGTTAGACAAGCATGGTTTTCTATTAAATGATGATGATAGTTTTGGTGACCATGGGTTCAACAAGGAATAAAAATTACATAGCCATTTGTTGAGACACATGCACAAGGATGAAGAAGTCACCTCTTTAGAGCACGTATGGAGATTTTCCATATGCTTTCAAGTTAATAAATCCTAGCTTGCAACCCTACCAAAGGATGGTACCTGGCATATGGGAACACCTGAAAAAGTCAACACTCAATAAACAACCAGTGAGTCACATACTTCTTAGCCTACCATATTGCAATAACTTCTCTCTGATTGTACATCCCCATCAATGCACTAAGTGTTCCTTTGTGACAACCATAACCATATGATCACCAACCACGTGTGCAAGTCCTGATCGGGTATGCTCAAGGTGGGCCCGCAACAGGTTTTGGGTTGTATTCTTCTTAACTGGCTTACAAAAAGCAACTAGCCTTGTATAGAAAGCTTCATGTATGGACCTACAACCACGGGACATAGTAAGGCCTTAATTTTAACATATGGTGCACCGCTGCGAGTAAGTTATGTGAAGTTAATCACAAATTAACTTTGTTTTAAGTTTTAACCAAGAAACACCGCAAACAAGTGATTATTCAAAAATACATCAATCGGCTTAAGCATTCGTTGCACTGTCCTGGCTACTATCAAAACAAATTCAAGCTCACATGGTTGAAGTAGTAAAATCAGTTATGCAAAATAAGTCTCCTCCAAAGCTATCATAATGGTCAAGAGTCAAAGTTTTACATCAAAAATATATCAAGGAGGTGCTTTGATTTACATCAACAAAATATCAAGGATTTGCTATCATCGCTTGTCGTTACCGGCGCTTCCATCAACACATCCTTGAGGGGGCATTTGTAAACATCTAAATTTATGCAAACTACAAAAAAAAAGGTCCTACACCCTCACAAATGTATACAAAAGGCCAAAACTCCATCAATGGGTCTCACTCTCATAAAGTAAGCTCAAATACATGGACAAGTCCATTGGACCTAGTCCGGGTTTTAAATGATAAGCCATAAGACCACCAAGCTCAATTGTCTCAGCCCATTAGCAAGCCCAAATAGCTTATATGGGACCCACATGAGAGAGATTTGAATAAAATCAAATCTAGATTCTCTTGGGTAATGAAGGAAAGTTATGTTATCATAGAATACAACTAATTCCATAAATTGTACCTTCTCTCCAAACAAGGAAGGTAGAACCATTCATTTAGACTAAAAGGGGTAAGAGTATCCAATCAACACCCAATCAAGGGTTTGACAAGATTTTAACCCTAAGTCTATAAATGCATCCCTTTCACATAAAGAAATGACTTTTTAGCAAAAGACTTGAAACAAGAAGTTGTAGAGAGAAAAAGACTCCAAAGCATCTCCATAGCTCTCCAAAGACTGAAAGACTCAAAGTTTATTTTCCAGTCTCTCCATCAATCATAGTTCATTGCTAGAGAGACAAAGACTTGTTGCATCTCAGAAACACACCACAAATCCAGCCAAGAGAACAAGATTCGTAGTGTTTCTCTCCATTTCGGATTAAGCGTGAAGCCCTAGAAAGAAGCAATTCTCCTGCAATCAAACACCATCACCACTTGAACCTAAGAAACACGCCATTAAGCCCTTGGATCTCCATCAATGAGAATCAAAGGTTTTACTCTTTTTACAAAATAGTGTAAAAATCAAAGAGTTGTGTTCTATTTCATTTAATACAAATATTCATTTATTGAATTTATTAAATATTTTTTGTGTTGCGGATTTACACACAAATTTTGTGTCTACAAAAACTTTCAAAAAAACTTTAAGCATATTTCCATTCATCATTTGTGGGTATATTCGAAATTAAAATCTTATAAAAATATACTAAATACATTTTGATAAGGAATTGTAACTTCTTACATAAGATAAGTGGCATTCCAACGGTGTTGAACATCTACCGGTAATCTTTTAGGATGTAAAACCAATATTATAACATATTCATTAAATTTTTGTTGCCTATATTGGGAGATTCTTACATATTTTATACTTTCTCTAATATTCTTAATAGATGCTTCAATTTATCCCAATCCTCATGTACTATAATGTTTAATATATGAGCAGCACAACGGATATGAAATAGTTACCCAATCATATTTATTAATGAATTAAGCCTTTTTTACAATGACATTAATAATTATGGCAATATCTAAAGTTACTGGAAATATTTTTCTTGTATTCCCCAACTTATTAGACTTTAATGAATAACAGGTTGAGTAGATTGTTAATTTCGTGCCAAAAAGGGTGTTTGTAGTTGATCTTGTAGAAAGATAAACACATTCTTTATTTGATCCAAAATGTGTTAAAATTGCAAAAAATATATTAAAGGACCATAAAGAAGGTTTTTGGGGTTTCTTGACAAAGTTTCAAAGGTGTTGGAGTGATTCGGGCTCCTCTAGGATTAAGCCCAAAGTGTTTAGGCACTTTACTGGGCATTTTGGGCTTCCATGATCAATCTTGAAAAAGTGAAAATTCTCTGATCGATCCTAGAAATCCAGGATGGATCCTAGAAAATTTAGGATCAATCCTAAAATGGGAATTCTCTGGTTTTTCTTAGGCTAGCACCCAGGATTGATCGCAACTTCTTTATGATTGATCCTAGGTCTAAGAAAATGAATTTTTTCCCAAAATATTGCGTGAAAACATTTCAAATTTGGGGGATTTTGTGACCATTATGTTTCCAATTAATTAGGGTTTGTCAACCCTCTATAAAAGGGGATGAAACCCTTGCATTAACCAAGTTTTTAACAATGAACACACTTCTTTATTGTGATTTCTCTTCAAGAAATAATTACGATTTATGTTTATATGAAAAAATGAGAGTGTTCTCGTGTATTTATTGATTTGGTGAGTTTACCCACGATCTCTTAATCTTGATTGGAAGACAAATCAAAAGAGGACTGTGCACTAAGGTTTCAAACCCTCCAAAAGATCCATAAGATGTGTCGTTATACATGAAGTAACTACATATTTAGTTTGAAATCTCTGGAAACTTTGAACTTGATTATCAAATCTTGTTAAGTATTTGGAGTTTTATTGATTGTGATAATCATATGAATATTAGCCTAACCAAAGATAACCACGTTTACACTAAGATTCCTCTCTTATACTAAATTTAAATGAATAATCTTTAAGCTTATTGCTAAAAATCTGTTAGCAAAGATCAATCAAGTGTGTGATCATAGGTATATCAGTCTAGTTAGAGGCATTTATACCAAATTTAATATTCCTTGCTTGCATAAAATTTAGAGGATTATATACTGTACTTACAATAGCAAAACCAACCTTTTGAGAGGCATTCACTTGGGAATTTTTATTCCTACCACTATATTATATCATTTATTTGATTGTGTATTTGTCAGAACTACCGAAGATAAGAGTACCTTCGTTGGAGCCACTAAAGTTTTGTTAATACTCGTCGGAGCCACCGAGTGTGGATTATTAGTGTGTGGAGATCACTTATTTTGAGATGTACTATTGGGTTTCTTAATTTTCCTATAATAGTATAAAGACTATTAGTAAAAATTAAGAAGGCTCCGAGCAGAGCTTTTGGACAATGGACGTAGGCTTGGATTGGCCAAGCCACAATAAATATTGTCTCTTGTGTGATTTTTCTTGTTTTTATTATTCAATTATATTAAGTCTAAAATAGAATTGAACAACCAAGCTCATTTTCATTCTTGTAAACTTGCATAAAAGAAAGCAATCACACCTAAATTTGTAAGAATTGTTTTGAGATATTTGTATTGTGGACTTTGAAACTTGGTAGAGTGAACACTAAATAATTTCAATAAATTGACATAATCCTATTCACCCCTCCCCTCTAGGATTACTAGATCTTAAATCTAGAATTTCATAACATCACTCAGTGCATTTCCTGTATGAGGATATTCCAACATTGAAAAACTAATTATGTGTTTATACAATTTCCACTCAATATCTATAAAATGTATAGTAATACACATATATCCTAGATCTTAGTTTGATGTATACATATCTGATGTAAGACATTTTTTTTTTTTCACGAATACTGGAAAATAAACTTTGTAGCTTAATTTTTTTCTTCTTTAAAAGTTTTAATAATATCATTTCTTACAGTATTATGTGAAAATGTTTTAAATTGAGGGGCAAAGGCATTATGGATCCACCTTTCCAATCCTGGATGTTCAACCATTTGAAATGGCATATCATGTCTAATAATATATCTAATAGTTTCATAACAAGCCATACTTTAGTCAAAATTAAATTTAACCGACCCACTTGATTGTGATTTACTTAAAAATTGTGATCTAATATCTATATTAGATTTCAAAACAAAACTTTTCATGTGTCTTTCAAGGTGGCTAGTTCCTTAGGTAAAGACACCAGATAATAAATTATTACAAATTGACATTTTACTTTAATTTTATTAACTATTACTAGTTTTTTCATAATTTTCTCAAAAAGTTGATATGGATTCTCTAGGTTTTCATTTTTTTATGATGATCCACCCTCCTCAATCAAAGAAATCATTTGACTATGAGAATCAACAGATTCTTGACCGGGTCGGGGTCATAATGCTGGTGGCCTCATCATAGGTATAAAGGGAATATCCACAATAACATCACCATCATCCAAATCAATTGATGTTGGGAACGTTGTGCTTCATCATCAATATTAAGGTGATCATTTAGTCTATGATAAGGATCCATTGTAATTATCAAATAAAAATAATAATAGAAAGACCAAAATACAAAATTAAAAAATAAAAAATTTAATGAAACGATCATACCTAATTTGTGACGCATAAAGTAAAATTGTCAGATCCCGAACCTAAACCTCTCTTTGGGATGATCCCAGATTCAAAATGTGACAATTCAATCCTTTTCTTGATTTTCCTTTATATCATTATTTCACATTTCACTGATATCATTTGATCATATCTCAAATTTGTTTTTTCCCATTGATTATTAAACATACACAACAATATAATGTTCACTTCCATATGCAGCGGAATTCAAAAGACTAAATATCAAATTATGATTAGGTTTCAAGACTTTTCCATTTCCATGAGTATAAACACCAACAAACCATCACTATCAAAGTATAATTTTTTACAAACCATGAAATGAAATTTAACAAAACTAATTTCTACAAATAACATTGTCTCAATAATTGAATATGTCCAAATGCCAATAAAACAATACTAAGTAAAAATTTGAGCTCTCATGCTCTTCTTCAACCAACTCTATCATGGATCACCAGGTGTGTATATCTCCCACTAAGCCTCATTCTAAAAGATGTTGTCAAATGGGTGAGCTTAAAAGACTCGTAAGTAATCATACAAAACATACAACATAATAGGGTCAAGTTGGGCACAAACATTTAAGACCTCAAAATAACTTTTAGCTTTGTATTCATAATATGAAATTAGTGTATGAAACATTAAAAACATTTACTAGTACATGCAAAATTTTACTTTTCATATAACATATACAATCTTCTTTTGTCTTCTCAAAACTTATAGACTTTCATTTTCTTAACAAAGCGTATATGATTCTTCTTCTTTTTCAAAGCTTATACACTTTCATTTCTTATCACTTACATATACATTTGTATTTATTTTCAAAGCTTATACTCTTTCACTTTTTTATCACTTACCACTTATCATTGTTCATTTGTCACTTATCGTTGTTCACTTATCAGTTATCATTGTTCACTTATCACTTGTGAATGTTTATTCATCACTTATAATTTTTCATTTATCACTTCCATTATATTATATTTCCAATGGTAGAACCGATTTCATTATAGTACCATTGTATTATATCCCCAATGATAGGACCACTTTCATTGTATTTTATCCCTAATGGTATAACCAATTTCATTCTATTACCATTGTATTATATCCTAATTGGCAGGACCACTTCTAGTGTATTATATCTCCAATGGTAGGACTACTTTTATTGTATTATATCCTTAATGGAAGGACCAATTTCATTATATTACTATCTGATCAAAAGTTTACTTCACTTAACGATTTACAATACACTCATTTCCTTCATAACACATAAATCTAATAGGATGTTCATTTCACTTTAAATGATAAATCTAATTAAAAATTTAATATATATTCATTTAACATAATTATTCTTTTAACAATATGAGTCTTAGTTAAGATAGATTCATGTGCCAATTCTCACAATCAAAACCAATTGGAAATACAATATAAGGTGTTCAACCCTTTTATAAAGCATATAAAGAACTAGAACTTTCAGAAGCATTTTCAATTCTCATATAAGTATAAATAGAAGCCAAATAACAAAAAAAAAACTTTAAAACTCATATGGAAAATCTATAGAAATCCATTTATAAATCTTTTTGAGAAAATATGGGTGAATATACATGTTTTGGCAACCAAAAATCCTCCAATTAGATATAAATCACTAGTTTACAATAGAGATTTCTAAGATCCCAAAAGCATAACATGTAATCATTCGTAAACCATAAGGATAGAAAAAGATCTATGAGATTCTATCAAGGAAAACCATATACATGAGAAAATAAAATCATTTTCATATCATAAACTTTGAAATTCAGGATTCTAGAAACCTAAGGGAAAATCAAACTTGAGCATAATCTTGTATAATCCCTTTCTTGTTCAAAATCCATGGAGTGTATACCATAAAACTTCAAATCATTTGCATATGAGTCATAAATCTAAGATCCTAAAAGTAAAAACATGTGCATGCATTGTAAAATCACTTACTTCCATAATTTCAACACAGGATTTCTAAGATTCTAATAATAAAAACATGTGCATGCATTGTATAACTACTTACAATCACTATTTCTTCTTGGATCTCCAAATTCCTCTTGCAAAACCCTCTTTTCTTTGTGGATTCTCTTTAAAGAATCCTCTAACAACTCTTTCTCTACAACATTAACAGTGTAGAACACCAAGAACAATGAGACCTTATCAAAATCTTTAACAAAACTTCAAAACTTAACCAAACTCTCATGGTGTGTGTTTCCATGGATTATCTTTGTCAAATTGGGGCTTTCTCTCCTTTCTTCCTAATCTCCTCTATATCCTTCTCTTGCTCTTATCTTATGATTTTAGGCCTTAATTAGATATGTCTTAAGTTCTTATCTCATCATAAGTGTGTCCCACATGTATTAAAAGTTAAATCACATGCTAGCCAAAATCCCAAAATTTCACATTTCCGCAATCTTGATTGGTCAGGATTTTGCTGATCGATTAGGAGGTCTAACCAGTCAGGATCCTGATTGGTCATCCAAAGGCAACCCACCTGGGGCTTCCTAATCCATGAAAAGATTTCTAATCAGTTAGAGGGTTTGACTAATCAGGAATGTTCTTGATTGGTCAGGCAGAGACTGATTTCCTTCTTAGCAATGCATCAAGGTTTTCTGATCAGTCAAGAACTTCTTAACTAGTCAATAATTTTCTAATTGGTCAAGACTGTCAAATTTTTCATTTCTTCTATTGATTTTTCTCAAGCCCATTCTCTCACCTTCTCTCTTGGTTCATTCTAATAACACATAACACACAAAAAATATCCTTAACACATGTCTTAGCATTATCACATCAATTCGTTAGCATTTACATTTTAACAAGTTTAAAAGTAAATACAAAGTGTTACAAAAATGTTATTAAAAACTTCAACCTTATCTTTGTTAGTTGATTCTTGAAATTTCAAAATAAACTATAAAAGATAAAATTAAGTGTTGTTGTTAGTACAATAAAACTATATTGAAAGAAAACAAAACTAAAAAAACAAGAACAAATACAATTTAGATATATATGTAAATTGTATTTTTTGAGAACTTACCTTGATCCTTTGAAATTTTGAATTGCTTTTTATGTAGACTTGTAGTTGTGATCTTGTAGATGAGAGAGAGAGAGAGAGAGAGATCTTGTAGGTGAGAGTTGAGACTTGAAAGTAGAGAATATATGAAAGTGTATGAGAGTTTTGGGAAATTATATGAGTGATTTTTAAGAGTTCAATATGAGGTATTTATAAGAAAAAAATGCTCTTTTTCATTCCCAAAAGCCTCCAAAATGTTCATATTGAGGGGTATTTTTGTCATTTTAAAAATAATGAAAATACCCCTCATATGACTGTTATATTATCAAAATGGGGGAATTTTTGGAATGGGAAAGAAAAATAAATCAGGTTCCAAAAAAATCCCTTTTTCAAACCGTTAAATGATCAAAATTAAGGGTATTTTAGTCTTTTTCCATAAATGACTAAAACACCTTTTAAATATAGCTATTAAATCTTGAAATGGAGACATATTTGGAATTTAAAAATATGTATATTTGATTTTTAAATACCCCTTTTTGGACCGTTAATTGGTAAAAAAAAATAGGGATATTTTGATTATTTTTGACAAATGACTAAAACACCCTCCAAATATAACCATTAGAATATAAAGAATGGAGGCATTTTTGGAGTTTAAAATAGTAATATATTAGGTGCCGAAAATGCCCACTTTTTTAGACTGGCAAGACGTCATAATTATGGACATGTATGGGTTTTTAATTGTCATTCAAATGTACTTTAAACTGTGACTGTGCCAGGTCAAACGGATTTCAATTCTAATATATTTGAGCAGGGCCGGGCTGGGTCGGACCACAACTTTTGAGATATTTGGGCCGGGTCAGACTGGGCCAAACAGGCCATATTTGGGCCAGCCCGAATAAGCCAACAATTCGGATTATTGGGC
>JAOXJP010077554.1:0-15091 GCA_025762735.1 Platanus orientalis
TAGTTTGGTTTTATATATATATATATATATATATATATATATATATATATATATATATATATATTTTTATGGAAATGAGGTTGGTAGTTTAGAGTTTGGACCCTCATAGTCATGCCGATGCTTCTCGGAGAATTAGGGTTTAATAGAAAATGGTGTATTTTGGTTGATCTTTAAGATGATATTGCAAATGGTAGGATGTAGGTGATGTTTTTCATGACCGAAGTATCTAGGGAAGACTTCATAGGGAATGTCTAACCACCTAGAGTCCAGGCTTGGTCTCCCTAAATTAGGGTTGCCTAAGGTATAGTCTTCAATACTACTTTGATGAGCCTACTCAATCCATTAGATAACCTGAGTCAAAATTTGGGTGCTAATAGGTTTCTCTTTATATGATAAGTCCTCCCTCACTTGGAGTAGTTTGTACTCTAACACATGATACAGATCACACATGTACTTCTCAAAATGGATACATGAAACATGTTGTGAAATTGTGACAATTCCGGTGGCAATGCTAGCTCTTAAGAAACACCCCCACCTTCTTCAGAATCTCAAACGGTCCAATGAACCTAGGACTTAATTTTCCTTTATTTCCAAACCTCATAATACCCTTTGATGGCGAACATTCAAAAATACACATTCTTTAATTTGGAATTCAAGTTATCTTCTTCTCTGGTCTGCATAACTCTTCTGATTGTTTCGTGCTGCTATCAATTTTTTAAGGATTACTCTGATATTTTTAGTTGTCACCTGAACCGACTCAGGCCCTAGTAACATTTTTGCACCAACCTCTTCCCAACATATGGGTGTCTTGCACTTTCTTCCATACAAAGCTTCAAATGGTGCCATTTATATACTAGCTTGGTAATTGTTATTATAAGCAATTTTGATCAATGGTAAATGATCATCCCAAGTTTCTTTTAAATCAATTATATAAACTCTCAACATGTCTTTCAAATTTTGTACAGTTCTTTTCGACTATTTATCTGACTATAGATGAAAAGTCATATTAAAATTCAGCTTTGTTTTCATAGCTTGCTATAAACTACTCTAGAACTTCAAAGTGAATAGCGAATCTCTGTCTAAAACTATTCCAACTAGAATTCCATGTACCTTCATGATCTCATCAAGGTATAACTTGGCTAGCTTATCAAGTGAATAATTTACCTGAACCGGTAAGAAATGAGCGGACTTGGTTAGTCGGGCCACAATAACCCAAATATAATCAAATTCCTTCATGGTGTTAGGCAATCTACTAACAAATCCATAGAGATTTTTTCCCACTTTCATTTAGAAATTTGCAATGGTTGCAACAGTCTTATTGAATTCTAATGTTTAGCTTTTACAAGTTTATAAGTAAAACACTTGGAAACAAAATCTACAATCTCTCTCTTCATTTTGTTCCACTAACAATACTCTTTCAGATCCTTGTACATTTTTGTACTCTCTAGATGAACTGAATATGTTGTTCCATTTGACTCTTCTATGATTTCTCTTTTAAGTTTGGTGTCATTAGGCACACATAACCTCTTACCATACTATAAAGAATCATCCTCTTGAATTGTAAAGTCTGCTTTCTGTCCCTTCTTGACTTCTTCTATGATTTTATGAATCTAGGGATCTAAACTCTGACTGTCTTGATCTTGTCATTCAACACAGGTTGTACTCTAAGGTGTGCTACCATACATGCCAACTTGCTAGAAGATTTTTAGCTCAACGCATCAGCTACAACATTGGATTTTCTAGGATGATAAGGGATAATGCAATCATAATCATTAATAAACTCAAACCATCTTTTATGCCTTCGATTCAGATCCTTTTGAGAAAATAGATACATTAAACTCTTATGATATGTGTAAATCTCAGAAGGCTCTCCATACAAGTAATGCCTCCAAATCTTCAATGCAAACCTAATCATAGCTAATTCTAGATCATGGGTTGGATAATTCTACTCATAAGGCTTAAGCTGTCCAGATACATAAGCAATAACCTTCTCATCTTGCATTAAAATCTAACCCAAACCTTTTCTAGTAGCATCATTGTAAATCACATAATTTCCTCTTGTGCTAAACAATAATGTAAGGACTGAAATTCCAATTCCCAAACTATCCTAAAGAGGTGTAAATAGGATATTTATATTTTTCTTGATATTTAATTACCCTCTTTAACATTCATCGATTGTTTGATTTTATCTCTTTGTTTAGACGATACTTAACCCTTGTTAAGTGAAGAGATTGATGGTTATGTAAATGACTCACAAGAAATTCATATACAATAAATTGATCACAATAGATAAGAGACACAATTTATAGTGGTTCAGCAAATGTGTCTATGTCCACTGTCAAAAACTCATCACTGAGATGATTAATTTTATTAACTTCTTTCAAAAGATAGAAGGTAAAAATTAATAATAAAAACCTTCTTCAATATGTTTGGTGGCTTTGACAAACGTATGAGCAAACCCTTATGTCTTTGGAGAGGACAAATCAACTACCTCTAGTGGCTCTGGTGGATGTGCAACAAATATAATAATATGATTTTAAGATAAATAAATTTCTCAATAATTCATGGTTCTAAGAAGGCTGAGTTAACTATGTGGATCACAGATAAGCAAAGAATCTGTGCTCTTTATGTGCTTTGCCTCTTAGAAGGCTGATATAACTATATGGATCACAGATAGATAAAGAGTTGGTTCTCTTTAAGTGTTTTGCCTCTTAAAAAGATTGATATAACTATGTAGTTCAATTACTTTTCAATTATAAGTATAGATTTGAAAATTACTTACGTAAAATCAGTTGTGAAAGTAGCTAGATTAGCTGATATAAACTTTGAACAAAACTGATCAAGTATTCAAATCAAGAGCTTTATGAAATACCTTTTAAATACAGTTTCAGCCCTCAGAGCTTTTAAGAACATTCCTTAGGCTTGAACCTAACGATATCACAATCTTTCACTCTAATGACACTTATAACAACATAAAGGATTAAGATAATGGATCTTTGATTGTAGCAGAGTTTCTTGCAGAGTAATGCCTCTAAATGATTTAGAGTTTTTTTTTTTCAAAACTTATTTTTCTCATTGTTCTTTTACAAATACTTTTAAGACATATTTATAGTTTGAAAAACCCTAAAAATGGTCAAGAAAAATGGTCTATAAATCATCCAAAAAAGGTAAGAAATTTTATATTTTGAAAATAACAAATTTCAAAAATTTCATGCCTATCATAGGCAAATGATCAATCATAGGCAACTCTATAATTGGTCATAGCCCTATGATCAGTCATGGAGTTCCTATGATCGATCCATGGTGGGGTTTTGGTCCATATCTTAGAAAATGTCTTTCTACCTTATCGATATAGGATCCTCTAATCGATCATGGACCTATGATCGATCATAGGGTCTGTTGTGATCGGTCATAGCTACCATATCTTCATGTTCACTTTTTTTGCTTCTTTTTGCTTTGTAACTTTAAGATATGATGCACAATCCATATCTAAGCCTTGGGAAAGGTCTCTTACTAGTTTCAACCTAGATTTTGTCTAGTCTTCATGAAATTCAAAGTGTCTACCTTTACCACATGCTTTTGGAAGCTTGAAAGTTTTCTCTCGCTTTTTTTCTTAGTGATGTTAGTGTTTCTTCCACTTGACTTTGCATGATATTTGTTCTTGTACATGATGATACTTTGTCAAGGGTGTCTTCCTCACACACTAACTCACACTCTTGACACATACTTTTGTCATGGGATTGAAAATTCTTCAACAATCTCCCTCTTTGTCAATTCCATGTCAAAACATACAATTTACTCAAGTATTGTTATGATTTACAATGAAACACATTGAATTACATATAGAATGAAATTTACTCACACTCCCCCTAAATAGATGATGTTCTTGGTTATACATTCTCCCCCTTGGTACATGCATTTCCCACATATGAGCATTCCTTGAATCCTGTAAATATAAACACAACATATACCTTTCTCAAGCATGCTTTGGACTTTAGGAATTAATAATATAATGCTATGTCATGTATGTCATGAATGTGGGATGATATGAAAATATGCATATAAAACTATATGTTTAAGTTTTCTTTAAGATTTGATTTTAAAGTTGTGATTTGTTACTACTCTTTCCCCTTTTTTAAATGAATTGACACAAAAATTTTAAACAAAAAAGGTCTATCATTGATTGATAAATATTACATGGAGAACACAAAATACAACAAAAAATAGATAAGGTTCACAACTAAAGATCACATCCTAAGCTCAGGACCCTCAGCTTCATCACCATCATCATCATCATCTATAGGCCCTTCTAAATTTTCTGAGTCTAAGGTTGCGAGATTAATTTTCCCACCAATAGGCATAGGGCCCATCTAGAGTCCACCGAAACTTTGGATGTTGTGAAATGAACACCTCTTAGGATTTTAGTTGATATGTAAGCCATTCTTGCCTAACTTTTATTTTGTTCATCTTTTCTACGAATAGCTTGTGATTCGCAATCATCTGAGCATATCTCTTGTTGTTTTGAAGTTGGAGACTCTCAAGTCTCTCTAAGAAAATGCATTGAAAATCTGATTAGGAGAGTGGAGCAGGCTTTGAAGCAGATGGAGGAGAAGGAGTAGGAATATCCTCATTAATAGACTCATTTCTTGAGTTAACTCGAGCTAGATTTGTTGTAAGATCCCTTTCCTTTTTGTTCTTCTCCATCTTTTTTTATGGTGCCTTCATTGATACTACTACTCAGTTGATGTGGGTTGGAGTGAAACACAACCTTGTGTTTCTTTAGTAGCATGGTGATCAGAACCAACTAAATGATGCAGAGTCTGAGACTCTTAGCCTTGGCAGCCTTGATCATCTTCAGACAAATGATTGAGGCCAAATCAAGATAGCTGTTGCTAAGTATGCAATAAACTACATACCCTATCTCCTCAGTCATATAGAATCGATGAGTGGTTGGCAGGAGATTGTACATGAACACCTGGTTCAGAAAGAGAGGAAAGAGAGCAAATCGAGGTACTCTTGAGAGTAGTCCAGGCAACTCTAGTGCTGGTGAACCGCTCTTCTTTTGTGGACCTTTTCGTTAGAGTGAGAGGTAAAGGTGGAAATCGAACACCACCTTCGCGAATGTGCGAAACACCTAACTCCGTGGATAGAAGTTCCTATGATGATTTAGATTGAGATCAATATAAGTTATAGACCTCATAAGAGTCCTAGGTGAAATAAAACTCTAACTGGGCCAAAACAGAAGTTTCTAAACTTGAAAATTCATTTCTCGCAAAATTGAATCAATCCGAAGTGATGCTGGATCGATCCGGCATGTCTCAGGTAACTTTTCTACAAAACCTTGCGATATCATATTGATCCACTAAATATCAAATCGATTCACTATGTTCGGATTGATCCGACAGGATCGGATCCATTTGATCTCCTAGATTTTTTTCCTAATTTTGACCCCTTTTGGCTAAAACACTCCTAACTTTTTTTAGAATACTTTAATTTGATCGTTGTTTATTGTGTTAGAAACTATATTTCATGATCTTTCCAATGGTATATAGTTTTCTATATAATTCATTCAGAGTTGGTACGGGTATAACTCTAAAGTCACTTCAAACTTATTGGCTAAGACACATTTGTGGGAAAACGGTCATAACTTCCTCTAGAAAACTCTTATTCACTTACCATTTTTTATGTTGGAAAATAAGCTTCAAGATCCTTCTAATGATGTATAGTTTGTTCACTAATTCTTTTAGGTTTGTATAGTTTGACCTCTAATCTTCTGTAAGTTTACATATGTATTTAAATTTTACTAATGTGTGAAACATGTGCAACATGTGTGTGACACATGTGACATGTGTGCAAAATGTGTGCAAAATATGTGCAAGGTATTACAGTAAATCTAAGAACCTAAGAAGGAAATACAAGAGTACATCATGTAAATCCACTTTCCCAACCAAATCCATAGAAATCAAACCTTAAAACTTCAAAGCATAGATTTGAGATTACATTTCTATAAACTTAAGAGAAAAAACATGTGCATATCTTGTATATCCACTTACTCTAGCAAGTTCTTGGATCTCCCAACTATCCTTTCAAAACTCTATTTCCTTTTGTTTTTCTCTTCATAAGCTCTTCCAAACATTCCTCAACTATACACAAATGTTGTAAAACACCAAAATTAGTAGGATCTAGTGTAAAACTAAAGTAAATTACCAAAACTAAGGATAATCTTGGGGAGAGCTCTCATGGTTCACATTTGCCAATTTGGGTATTTATTTTTCCTTTCTCCTAAAATCCTTCTTTCTTCCTTTCTTTCCTGCTTCTTTCTATTGCTTTTAAGTCTAATTTGGGCAACCTAAGTGTTTTATTTTGTCACAAATGGATCCCACATGAATTTTGGGGCAAAGACATGTATAAGAATGAATCTTGATGAAAATTTTCCAACGGTGATCGATCATGAACTTTGTTGATCGATCATACCTTTGGGGATTGATCATGGTTATTGATCATGATATTCTAGATGTTTGAGTCTGCGGATTCCAAGGGCTCATGATTGAAGTGGTAATCGATCATGGCTTCAATCATGCCACTCTATATTTTCAAATCTGAGTGACTCAAGGCTCATGGTCAATGTGGCAATCGATAATGAATGCCAATTTATGGCCTTTTTTGCCCATTTGGTATCCAAATTGACTCCAACTTGTTTATTTCCCTTTCTAATCCTTTTCATGACATATTTAGGTCTCAAGAAGGCTGGGATTAGCCCTCTTGCTTATAGTCTCATGGAGCATTACCTAGAGACACATGGTGTCAGGTTTAGGTTTCTTAATTACCAAAAGTGGGATGTGGGGTGTTTCATACTCTTTTGATCAAGCACAATGCGTGAAGAAGTCGGTCAACACACTTATAACCAAGCACATTAACACATATTCAAGAAATACATCATTCGACTAATGGATTTTCTTGACAAAATCAAAGATTTTACTCTTATACAAGACAGTAATACCAAAGATATTGTATCCCATTCATTGATATACATATTTTTCATGTTTGGATTTATGCACGTAATTTGTGTCGACAATTGTATAAAGAAATCATCTCGTATCAATTTTTGTGGAATCCCGATGCTCTCATGGTTATTTATTTAATTACATTTTTTGTAAAGGTCTGTCATTGGTATTGGTTAAATTAGTATAGAGTTGACAACCCATGCCTCCAAAATGGACTTGTGCTGGTCCAATAACCAAGCAACCGGCCCAAGTTGCACACCAAAAATAGAACCAATATGAAACAATGTAAAGCTCCTTAACTTGAAGATCCTCTCCTGTTTGCAAGTAATCTTGAGATTTTAGGAGATGTACACTCACCCCCAAAAAAGTGATTCGGTGATTTCCACCTATTTGGGGCACATGTATGTGTCCTGAAGTTGTAAGAAAACTTCTGAGTATGAGAGGATCTTTGGGCCTTAGCTAAAGCTAGTGATGAAAGAAGAACAACACCCTAGTTTTCTCTTGCCTCAGATTTGGTGCGAACCTAAAGCCAGACTAAGGTGAGGCTGACATTAGGGGCCAACACATTAGCGCTGAATAAGTGACTTACATTTTTTGGGGATGCATTTCACTTTTTGGAGCTGATGTGTTGGCCCCTGACGTCGGTCTCACTTTAAGCTAACCTCACGGTGTCACACCAAATCCTCGGGTTTTCTCTTGTTTCCCATCTCAACAAGAATAAAGGTTGGCAATGTGACAGACCTAGGTGGCTGTGGCATCATCCTTCTAGGAGGGAAGGCCAAGGAAGGAGGTTTGTGTCCACTCCCCTAAAAACCACTAACCTCTGCCCCTTGTCAAGGGGGGACATATCAGTGCCAAAAAGTGATTTACACTTTTTGGGGGAGCGCATATCACTTTTCGGCGTTAGTTAAGAGGAGCGGAGCCAATCCTCTGTGAAGGCCGAGGGTCAAATACAAATAGCTTTGATACCTAAGGATTATTTGGTGTGAACCCTAATGTCAACCTAAGGTCAGACTACCACAAGGGGCAACACATCAGTGTCAAAAGGTGAAAATCATCCCCCCAAAAGCCCTAAGGATATGGTGAGTCACTTTAAGATTAACCTAAGGTGAGACTAACAGTAGGGGCTGACACATCTATGCCAAATAGTGAAAAGCATCCCAAAAAAGTGAAAATCATTTTTTTGGCACGGATGTGTTGACCCCTACTGGCAGTCTTACCTTAGCTAAATTTAGGGGTATCACCAAATTTGACCTCTTCAAAAAGTGTAAATCACTTTTTCGGCGCTGATGTGTTAGCTCCTACTGTCATTCTTACCTCAGTTTGATTTCAGGGGTTGTCCACTGTCTTCTCTCACTGTCACAATGCGGGACCCATACCATAAATGCTGCAGTCAAGTGGCCCGGAGTCTATAACAAAAAAAACCATAAATAAATAAATTTAATAATAAAGGTAACAGTACGTGCGCTTTTCCTTTTCTACCGGCTATTTATTACAAGATGCAGGGTCTTACCTGATTGAAATCTTGACACGAAAAATCTTCCACCACCTCACTTACTGACATCCTCTTCACTGAATCAATATTCTTTCCTCTGTAACTGAAGCAAACCACCCAAGAAGAAAGGCATCCTAATTTTCCTCCATGTCTAAAGCAAACCTCTCATATCCTACTCAACCATATTCCTTAGTCTCCAACTTCTCTCATTTCGTCACTCCAGAAAAACTATATTTCATTCTAAAATGCCCTCTCAAAACGCCAACAAGAGAAATCGTTGTTTCCTATTCTTATTGCTGCTAGTTTTGATATTTTTCCTTCTAGCCTTCGTTGCCGCCATATGCTTCCTTTACTGGACAAGCGGGCCACCGGTGATACCCACCTACAGCGTTGTCTATTTTTATGTCAAAAATTTGAATGATTTGAATACATCTGAGGCAGACGGAGCTACTTGGAATGCCAACGCACCAATCAAAATCCAAGTTGCGGACCAGAACAGTGCTTATGGCATTCGCTACGATAACATAACTATCATATTGTTGTATGGTGAACAGATAATGGGGCGTACCACTCTTGCTTTGTCCTATCAACAAAATCAAAATTATAGGAATCACCCAATAAACGGAACTGTGCAAGCAAATAGCCCGTATTGGAAGAGAGTTGCAATCATGTTATCAAAGGAGGGGACTATGGAACTGAGGGTACGTCTGCTTATTGCAATTAGGTTTAATTTTCTATCCTTTATTAATTTAGAACATCAGAAGATGGATTTTCAAGGTCCAATACCAGTCGGTCCGGATGGGATGATTAAAGAGGACAAACAAATACAGCTAGCCCCAGTTACATAAATTTGGAGAAGAGTTGTTTCCCCTTCACCCCTCCCCAAAACACCAATATCAGAGAAGTTTAAGAATATCCATAAAATAAAAATATATAAATAAAAACAAGTAGGAATATCTTATTGAATACCTGTGTGGTATATGTGTATTTATTTACTGACTGAAATTAAATTTTGTGTATTTATTTAATATATTCTCTCTCTCTCTCTCTCTAACGGTCCTTACCTACCAGAATCTTCCGTGTGTGGTAATTTCAGAACCAAGTGCTCCACTAGTCCGAGCCCTGCATAATCACAAGTGCGAACCGCTAAGCTTAAGGGTTGTCTTTTCTTGGTTTTTTGGGTAAAGAGCAGTAGTTCAATTTCATTCATCAATAGCAACTTCAGTTGCATATATTCATAGCAATGATGGAAGATATCCTTTGACGAAAGCGGTTCCATTCCATTTAATTGAGAGATGTTCCTTGGATGCCATGGCCGCCATAGTATGCACAGATTTGTTGCATTCTCTTTATTAATTGTACCCCCTTCAAGGATTGTTGATGAGGTTTTTCAGAGGTCTTCCCCCGGTGATCCTCTCCAGATTGTTAAAGTCCAGATATCGTTTAGAAGATTTCATGGTTGACATGTGGCAAAAAAATAAACAAAACTGAAAATGTGCATTTCAGTTTGCTAATTTTTTGAATACGTGTTGACCACCGAAATCTTCTGAATGCTAACTGAACTTTTAAAATCTGGAAACGATGATTGTTCGAGGTCCTCGATTTACATGACCATGGATTCCTGATCCTCTACAACCATTAAAATACATTTATGGGCATGGGCAGTGATTTTCTTCAATACGACATGTATATAGAAAATTTAAAACACCTACGCAATTTTGGTTGATTAATGTTTCAAACTTTTGTTTCCGTGTTGCGCTCCAAATAATTGCAGTACGTTAATATATTTTAACGATTTTAGAAGATCCCGAGTGATGATCATGTAATAGTAGTTCAAGTATGTCAACCTTGAAGATAGTATGTCTACACATTAGCATGGGGATTGGAATAACATGTTAATTATTTTTCAAGTTCCCCGTGGCATGAATATCCGAACCCTTCTCAGAGTTTTTTGGGAGGACAAAATTTGTGGGTGTTTCCATTGGATAAGGTTGTTGTACCAAGGGGTTAATAACAAAACCTCCAAGTTGCATGAAATGCACTTTATTTGAATATAGCGTATACATGTGATTTTATATTCCCTCTGATTTTTTTAAAGAGGATGGACCAAAATAAAGAGTTATACATGTGATTTTATACAAAGGGATAAAAATATTCACTGTGGGTTACTACTTTCCAATTTTCTCTTATGCCATAAACAACACTTACCCATTTGTTGATAAAATAAGGTAGACATGTTTGCAAACATATCATTATGATTTGATCATACAACGAAGCATGGCAGACATCTATTACATTTAACTTGACATGAACATGAAGTTTTTCCCTTATTTAAGCTAAATATCATGGCATTGAATATTATGTCATCTATGTGCACTCAACAACATATTATATATCAGAGCATAAAGGAGCATGGAATAACATATAAACGTACATGTAACTGATTTTAATAGGTCCAACAGAGAAAAGAAAAGAAGACAAGTCATGCTTGCATATATAGAAACATGGTTAAATCTCTTACATACAAGACTATAAGACAACGTGTAACACCCCATATCTACGCTTGGTAATTTCAAAAATATATAAATATACATATAATAAATAATTAATGATTTATCATGTGGATGCAAACAAGTGGGCTAACTGTAGTTCTCTTAGTGATTATATGCCATGAGAATGAATAGAAGAGAAAAGGAAGTGAATGGACTTGATTTGAAAACTCAAAGTTCCAAAATACTTGAAGAGTCCCAGAATGAATTGTTCTGGCTGTTTTGGATCAATAAAAAATCTAGACCGATCCAAAATAGCTAGATTAATCCAAAATTCTAAGGACATTGTCTGATCAATCCACTGTCACAAACACATAATTCATATTCGGGCTGAATGATCTAGATGGACTTTTTATTGATTAGAATTTGGATCGATCCAAACTAGAAAATCTTGAAGTTTTAGGATTTTTGTTGAAAAGTGATTTTGCTTATCATATTATTTGAGACCACTTGTGCACGAAATAAAATTCTAGTATTACTCATTTGAGACCTGAAAACATAAGAAAAGAGGAAATGAGAGAAAAGAGAAGGGGATAGGAAAAAAATGAAGAAAATCCCCAAATTTAACAAAGGTAAACCATGGAACTCAAAATTAGGGGATTTCTCTAAGTATTAGTATTTTCTTTAAGATTTTCATGAAATCACATTGTTTTTAGTATTTTACATCATGGAATTTGTTAAGAAATGATTTTCAGAGGATTCCTTAGAGATAACTCACAAGGAGAAGGAGATTTTATGAGAGAATTTTGATTTTTTGTATAAGTATGATCGTAAGTGGTTATACAGGATATGCACATGTTTCATTTGTCTATTAGGTTTTTAGAAAATATTGTTTTCAAAGCTTATGATATGTAAGTGTTCATACTTAATATGCATATATTTTCTTTTTTAGGATCTTAAAAATCTTTATCTAAACTTGTGATGTGCAAGTGATTATATATTTTCTTTGATAGGATTTTAAAAATTGTTGTTTAAACTTGTACTTTGAGCCTATTCGAAAGCTTTTATTGTCAAAATATATAAGTTCAACCATGTTTTCACAAAAATATTTATGAATTGATTTTAGAAATTCTCACATGAGAGTTGAAGTGTTTATGAACTAAAACTTCTTTCAAACTAAATGTGCATGGACTTTGTGGTTATCACCTCTTCTCTTGGATAAGATACCCTGTGGGATTGAAGAGGAGGAAGATGAAAGGTAGGAGGAGGTGGTTAATACGTTAGGTTAGAGATTAGGATTATGATTTGTATAATAGAGATATTTTAATATCCACAGTTGTATTAATATTTAATCCAATGGTTTATATTAAACATATTTAAAAATAGAATATGTTTAGTTCGGACTGGGTTTCAAGTAAAAATAAAATATAATTGAGCTTGGCCCAAAAATCACTTCCAACCTAAAATTTAGACTTGAAATCAACCCAGCCCAAAGTTCAGCTTGTTGAGCCCTCTCATTCTTTAGGCTAGACAAGTCAGTCTTTTGGGCAGTACTGCCCAATTGACAGCCTTACCAAAATGTGTAAATCACCTTTTCGGTGCTGATGTGTAAGCCCATGATGTTGGTCTGTCCTTGAACTAACCTTAGCAGTTGCACCAAATCCAAGGCGAGCTGCCACATGTAGAAGTCATTGTATTGGCAAAATAATGAAGCGTTGAATTGAGCTTGGATAGATGCCTGTAACTAGTTTTTTTTTTTTTGGATTGCTAATTGACGACCAACACTCTTGCCTTGCTTATTCATCAAAATCAAGAAAGAAAATGCCATTAGTTCTTTGTGTTCAATCTTGTTCACTAATGGCGGAATTTAAATAGAACATTTAGAAAATCATACAATCCAATGATGACCTCCCATCTAATCTATGAACACTAAGGACTTTGTTTCCTTAGTCATCGACATACCTGTTTTGAAATTTAGAAAAAATGTAAATGTCTTGACTTAAGTGTACTCTCAAAATACACACACACACACATATATATATATTCACTGAATAAAAATTAAAATTACCGTTTTCTCCAGCCAATTTGTCCCTTCAAAAGGAGTTGAGGGCATGCTTCAAAAACAAATAAATAAGGGAAATGATCTACTACACCCAAAACAGTATGTCCCCCTGTGTCCAACACACAAAAGGTGAGGTGTATAAGGTTAAAACTGTAAAGACAGTTTTCAAACTAAAAAAATACGTATCCATAAAATGGGTTTAAAACAAAAAAGTGTTGAAATGAACATTTGCTTGCTATTTAAAAGTCACCAAATTAAAAAAAAAAAACCCTTTCACATATCAGATTATGGTGTGGGGACACTGAGGAACATATTATTTTGGGTGTAGGATATCCTTCCCCAATAAATAAATAAGCAATGACCACCCCTTTATAAAAAGGAAAACGTATAAGCCAGTAAAAAATGTCCCATCCTTTACCTTGGGTTTATGCACTGACCTTAATGAAAAAATACTTTATTAATACCAGTCAAGATATGTTTGCAATTCACAAAACTTCCCGCTCAAAAAAATACCTAAGTCAAACACATATTTTCATGGAATTGGACAAGTCATGTGGCACAAATAGTCAAATTGGCTCTTGACATAGGCCTTGCCAGATGTTTAGCTTCACATACCGAATAAAAGACGGGGACAAATGTTTTGTCCAGGATTTTGTTTGTCCTACCAATTCCTCTTACTATAGCTTGATACATGACGGTTTTTTAATTCGGTGCCTCTTTTAAATAGGAAGCAAATCTTCATTTGAACACTTTTTCATGGTTTTAACCCTATACGCCCCATTTTTACGAGTAGTGCCTTTACCGTAACAAGACAAAAGCACCAGGGTGCTGGGTGACAGATGGGCAGAAAAAGTGAGCCACCACAAAAAGTGAACAACAGCCGGTTGTTTTTCATTTTTTTCACCCACATGTCACCTGGTGCATCAGTCCCTCTAGTAAAATCGCTACAGGAATTCTGTTTTATTTTTATGAATATCTACTTTCTTCATTTGAAAACTATTTTTACAGATTTAACCCTATACACCTAACCTTATGTGTATAACACGGTAGGACTAGGGATGCAAATGAGTCGGATTCGATGCGGATAGTAGTACATCCGTATTTGGCTCACTTATTTTTCATGTACATTCGAATTCGATTATTATCCGAACGGATATTTGAAAAACACATTCGAATTTGAAACTGTTAAATTTATCGAAAATCGGATAATAATCGGATATATCCGATTATCATAAACGGACATCGGATATAATTGGATATTCGGTTAACATATGTCCGATTATTTTAAATAGAAATCGGATATAATCGGATATTCGGTAAACAGATGTCTGATTATTATAAACAAAAATCGAATATAATCGGATATTCAGTTAAAGATATCTAGATTTTAAAAATTATCCGAATATAGGTTTGACAAAGCTATCCAAATTAATGAATCAATACAAAAAAATTGAAAGCAGCCCACCTACCATGAGTGAATGGAGCTAGAAATGATCAGTTGTAGTAAATTTTCTATAGCTTTTAAGTAGCACAGCAAAAAATACTTGAGTATTTTATCTTTTAACATGGGTTGTTTTGTCTTTTAACATGGGGTTTTTATCTTTTTTGTCATGCTATTTAAAATGTAAACAAATGCCAACAAATAAAATACAATAAAAAAGGATGATATGAACAATATGGTCTCTTACCCTATATTACATGGACCATTGCTTATCACACCTCGGTATACATAATTAAGGCGTCCCACAACTCCAGAAAGTTATAACCAATCAATCTAGCTATCAACAATAGGGGTTTAACTTCAAAGTGATGATTTGGCATTAGAAGCTAATTTTAGAGATTTTTTACCAACCTCAGTAACAATCCTTTCATTACCAATCAGGATAGAATACTTGTCCTTCCTTGTAAGCCTAGTGCACACAAAGCCCAACACCTGACCCAGTTGCTTCTGCCCCTGATTGGCCACATCAAACCTTGATTCAGGGCTTGTGGAAGACCCAGCTACCTTGTCAAGTAGCTGAACGTGGTAACTTGGATATGG
>JAOXJP010077565.1:0-15091 GCA_025762735.1 Platanus orientalis
GTTTTAGTTGTTTTAATTTTAGGAAAGTGAGTTTTTAGTTTTATATTTTAGAAAACTTAGCTAGCAAGTTAAGGATTTTTCGAAGTTTCCAATTTTAGCAAGTTTTTAATTGTTTAAACTTGTAAGTCTATTTAAAGGCAACCCCTCCCCATAATTTTACAAGGAACAAATGAAATTGATGAATAAAGATTTTTTTTGTTTTCTAGCTCTTGGCTAGTGTGTTCTTCCTTTTGTGAAGTCTAAAAACCAGGAGTGGTTTTCTCCAAAAGTGGATTCCTTGGGTTTATGCGAGCTTAGTGGAAACCAAGATCCCCTGTTTTGGGTTTGGAAAAACTTCAAATCAGGTCTTTTATCTTCTTATTTTTTTAATCTTTTCTTGTTTTTGTTACTTCACTTTGAATTTTATTGATATTCTTGGCCATCATTCTATATCATCTTTGGTATCATCTCTTTTGTGTTACATCAGTCCAAAATTATCAAAATACCCTTCTAATGTGTCAGAAAATTATGGAACTCTCTAGATATTTTATGGCATATACAAGGGTTCTACAATTCAAATTCATGAGATTTGAATAAGATTTGATAGGTAAATCTTAGAATTTTAGAAAACTTGAAAAGATCTTTTTTTTTGGTATGTAGGGAGAGACGTGACAGCTTGTAATTTAACGGCAGATATGGCCCTAAACAGAGGAGAATGGTGGACCAGGATCCATGTAGCTGACCCCAAATGGTTGGGATAAGGCCATTTGTTGTTGTTATTGTTTGGTATGTACTTGAAAAAGGTCTTTAATGGAGCATTTAAGAACAGCAGGGAATCTTTTGATTATAAGAGAGGTGGAGGGAAGGGAATCAAAAGGAGTTTAAGGGGTTTGGTAGGGGACCCAAAGGGGATCAAAACCCTAGAAGAAAGAAGGAAGCAGGTGTATTTTTAGATGGTGTGATTTCTGTTCTACAAGTACCCAGAAAATTCTGGTCAAGATAAGTAATAAGGTCAACTAAAACAGAATCATAATTTACAACAGTTAATTGCAATAGATTTTAACTAAGGACTAGGATAAATAATGATACTTATCGAATTCAGCAACAATATACTTTCAAATTGGAGATGTGATTTGACAAGTATGTAACTATGAGATTCCAATCCTTGTTTTAATTATCTGATTTGCAGATCTTCAAACAGCAACTGTATTGTAAAGATGAAGGAGTGGGGAATATAGAATAACAAAGGAGAAGAAAAATAGTTAGGAAGGGGAAGAAGGAGGATGAGAAGAGGAGGAGAGAGAGGATTAGGGAATATCACGACTACACCTAAGATGGAGAAGAAGAAGTTAGAAGAGGAGGGCCCATGTGGCGTCATCCTAGGGGAGAAGGGAGGTCCACAGCCTCCTTGGGAAACCACCCAATTAAACACAAAATCTTAATAATCTTTACTGATTAAATCAAGGGGAGGGGGTGCCTTTATATGGGCTTACAACTTATAGAATTTAGAAAGTACAAAAATTAGAAATTTGCTAAACAACTAAGCTTGCAACCTAATACATTTTTATAAGAAAATTTTCATTAAAGAGAGAAAAGGGATGAGAAATCCCCAAAGACTACAGCACAACAGTAAAACCAAAGGGTTACATTTTAAAATTTGCCCCCTAATCCGATATAATAGCCAACACCGAGTACTCTCCAAGCTCTTTCCAACAAAGACCCCAAAAAGAGGCTGAAGCCTTTGCATTGCAAAACACCAATTAGGCCGGCTCATTGTCCCCTTCAAAACCCTTTTATTTCTTTGAAGTCAAATTAGCCAACAAACTGCCAAAGCTAATAACTGCCATAGAACCCTCCCTTTTGTAGGCACCTTCTCAATTCTCCATGATGCTACAAACATGTCCATCCTATTTTGGTCTCACCTAGGAGACCCCCACTTCATTCAACAGTCTTTCCCAAATCTCTAGACCATAAGGGTAGTGAATAAATAGGTGCTCAATAGACTCGGCATCACCCATACAAAGGGAGCAAATATTCGGAACAATCAAACCTCTTTTTTGAAACAAGTCAATGGTAGGAAGACGCCTTTTAAGCAAAATCCATAAGAAGAAAACAATCTTAGAGGGGAGATGGAGTTTCCAAATATCAGTCCACAACCTATTAGGAGGCGCCTCATCAACCCGTTGAGCCTCTCTAAATGTTTTAACAGAGAAGATTCCACTGCTTGCATGAATCCATCTTAGATGATCCACCACATCCTCCCTCAGAGAGAATGGGTCCACCTTACCCAACAACCGAGCCAAATCCTCCACCTCCCAGTCATTTAGCCCTCGGTGCAAGTCCACATTCCAATACCCCTGAGAACCTGCCATGTTCCAATAATCCTTTACCATCACCTCCCTATCTCTTACCAAACTGTAAAGGTTTGGATGTTCCAACATCAACGGATTGGATGAGCACCACCTGTCTTTCCAAAATCTAGTTTTTGCTCTTGACCGGTTGACCCTACCTCCACCTTGATTTTTCTTTTATAAACCTCCAAAGATTTTAGAATGGCCTTCCAACAACCACAACCATATGGCAGCGAAGTAGTTTTTGTCTCATAATCATTATAGATCCCATACTTCTCCGCCACAACTTGGCGCCATAAGCTGTCCCTTTCAATACCAAATCTCCACAGCCATTTAGAGAGAAGAGCTTTATTCATGTCCCTAATTTTGGTAATCCCCAAACCCCCGAGCTTCTTAGGCTTGCAAACTTCTTCCCAGCCAACCAAATGCATACCTTCCTAATTTTTTCCTTTGCCCTAAAAGAAATTCCTCTGACATTGTTCAATCCTGTTTTCCACCGTTGTTGGGATCTAGAACAAAGAGAGATAGTAAGTTGGAAGACTTCCTAGCACCGATTTAATTAACACCACTTTACCCCCTTTAGATAACAAACTCCCTTTCCAACCCGCTAGCCTTTTTTGAATGCGAGATATAACCGGGTTCCAAGTTGAGATGCATCTATAGGGAGCACCCAATGGCAGACCTAGATAAGTGGTTGGGAGATGTCCCATTGAACAGCCCAAACATTCAGCCAGTCTCTCAATCTCAATCTACTCCACCCTTCCAACCCCATACATTCTACTTTTGTGGAGATTCAACTTAAGACCAGACACAGCTTCAAAACAACGGATCACACATCTCAGATATTTAATCTGATCCTCAGACCCCTTGCACATGATAAGTGTATCATCCGCAAATTGGAGATGAGAAACCATTAAGCCATTCTCTCTTACCTTAAAACCTTTCAAGAGACCCCCTGAGTAAGCTTTAGAGAGAAGGGCCCCAAAAGCTTCCGCAACTATTAAAAACAAGAAGGGAGATAAAGGCTCCCCCTGTCTTAATCCGCGAGAACCGTGAAAAAACTCCACTGAGGAGCCATTTAAGAGGATGGAGGAGGAGGTCGTCCCATAACCTTTTTTCATCCACCTCCTCCATTTGTTTTTAAACCCCAAACGCCTTAGCATATAATCTAGAAACTTCCAGTTTACTCTGTCATATGCTTTCTCCATATCTAACTTGCACAGGACCCTCGAATCCCCTTTCTTGAGAAGAGCATCTACACACTCATTTGCTACTAGCACCCCATCCACCTCCTCCATTTGTTTCCAAACCCCAAACGCCTAAGCATATAATCTAGAAACTTCCAATTTACTCTATCATATGCTTTCTCCATATCTAACTTACATAGGACCCCCGAATCCCCTTTCTTGAGAAAAAATCTACACACTCATTTGCTACTAGCACCCCATCCACACTATGCCTCTCCCACCCCCCCAAAAAAAAAAATGCACTATGATTCGAAGAGATGACATCTTTGAGAGCCTCCTTCAATCTACATGACAGTTTTTGAAAGGATTTTATAGATGCTCCCTACCAGGCTTATGGGCCTAAACTCAGAAATTCTACAAGCCTGTTTTGCTTTCGGGATGAGAGATATAAAAGTTGCATTGCTTCCCCAATCAAGAAAAGCTTCCGCATGGAAATTATTCATAGTATCCATATTCACCACGTCCCAACAGTGTTTGAAGAAAGCCATGGAAAAACCATCAGGGCTCGGAGACTTTTCATCCTTCATACTCCACACCACCTTCTTAACTTCCGCCTCCTCAAACGGATGCTCCACCCAGCTCCCCATGTTTGCCGAGATTCTTTGGAAAACACCCCCATCCAACTTCGGTCTTCTAATGCCCGGCTCCCTGTATGACATCTTAAAATAGGAAGCGATGTGATCCTTCAAGCTATTTTGATCAATCTCCACATCATGATCATCCTTTAAGGAATGAATGAAATTTGTGTTTCTTCTAGCGGAGGCAACTCTGTGGAAAAACTTGGTGTTATTATCCCCTTCATTCAACCATTGCACCTTAGCTTTTTGCTTCCATTTAATTTCTTCTAAGTACATAATTTTAGAATACTCTTGTTTAACATTTTTTCTCATCTAATTTTCACCTTCTGACAAACTTTTTTGTTCCTCAGTTGAATCCCAAAAGCTAATCTCACCCAACAACTCCTTTTTCTTTCCTTCAATGCTTCCAAATACCTCTTTATTCCATTTTCGGAGCATGTTCCTAAGCAACTTTAATTTCTGCTTAAGTCTCTGTTTCGGTTTACCAGAGACATCAAAGGAATTCCACCATCCCTTGATCAGATCATTAAAACCTAGAGACTTCAACCACATGTTTTCAAACTTGAAAGGCTTTGGATCCTCATTTCGAAACTTCCCACTCAACACCAAAGGAATGTGATCAAATGTAGGACGAGGCCGAGCTATACCCTTTGACATGAGGAAAGAGGCATCCCATTCTGAAGATAAAAGAAATCTGTCTAGTTTACTCATAGAGGGGGAAGACTAGAAATTTGACTAGGTAAAAGATGCTCCCGCAATAGGGACATCCTGTAAACTGCATTCATTAACAAAGTTTAAAAACAGACCAGCACCCTCAGGCAAGGAAGAAGACCCCAGTCTCTCTTCAACTAACAAAATCTCATTAAAATCTCCACATACGCACCATGAGCCATCTCAATTCTCTCGAATTCCCCAACGTTCAGCAAAGAAAGCTTGTTTTTGATCTGTCACACAAGGACCGTAAACCCCAGTCACCACCCATTCCTCCATTGCTCCCCGAACTCGACCTCTAACAGAGACAGAGAAGGAATCAGCCCACGAATGCAAAATCTCCAATTTGTTTTGAGTCCTATAAAGCCCAAATACCACCCGAAGCACATTAAGAGGGTAAGCAGACACCATCAACCAAATTGAAAGGACAGACCTGGAGCATGAAACTACGAGGGATATTTTCCATCTTAGATTCCATAAAAAACACAAGCTCCACAAAGCTGGACTTCACAATATCCTTCACCTGAGAACGCTTCTCAAACCTGTCAAGACCTCTAACATTCCAAATAAAAATAGAAAAATGCATTTTAAAACAAAAACAGACCCAATAGCAAAGAGAAAAGGTACCAATTTAAGCTCCGACAACCGACTGGCTCCACCTTCGACCCTGCCTTCCCGCCTTGAAAGCTGACTTCAAACCCTGAACTTCACGGTAGAAACGTCTACTCTTTGTACCTGACCCTAATAGAGAGATCTCCCTTTCCAACGTAGTGAATAGCTCTATTGCTTGTCTCTCCACCCTGTCAAATGTAGCCCCCCAAAAAGTGCTCACTTCTTGCATCTGATTAATGACCCAGAGGGACACTTCAGATAGAGCTGGAACATCCTCCTCCACCGAGATCATTTCCAAACCCTGATTGTCCCTATACAGCCATACTGGTTCAGAAGCAACCTCTCTCTCGCCCAACCCTTCATCCTCCATTTCTCATTCCGAACAAGGAGACCTGTAGGAATTTGCAAAGAATTGGCCAAAGGAGGATCGATACAACCTTGGCTTCAGAGGCTCTTTCTCGTGCAAGATCACTGCTAAAGAATGGCCATTATTCTCGCTTTCATCAGCTGAATTCTCCTGCAACATAGTAGACGCCTGTCGGGGATCGTAACCTGATCTGGGAATCACAGCAGCTTCGGAGGATACCATCCTCTTCCCCTTCTCTATGCCCTTATCTACCTTCTCAGGCTCCCTTGTCAAACCAGTATCATGAGTGCTAAAATGGGATAAAACCCAATCCTTAGTGCGTATTGATGGAATCGGGGGGTTCGATATTTGCAGTCAAAACTACCCCTCTTTAATCTTCTCATGATGGAAGGGTTCGTAAATACCCTGGGGCAAAAGGGGGAATTCTTTAGGGGCTTGGACAAAGACCAAACTGGCCTTCTGTCCAAGTTATCTTGAGAAATGTTCGAAGGGGCAAATACGAAGAGTAGATATTTGCTTTAAGGGTGCTAATTTAACATTCCAATTTTGCCTCTGTTCTACCACCTCCTTATATGAGTTCGCTTTAGGACTTTTCATGATTTCTCCTTCCTCATGCAAATCCAAAGATAACGATTCAAAATTTGAAACTCTTGAAGGCAATACGGAATCTGCACCTCTGACGAAACCACCCTGGTTTCTGGTATCCATTTGGGATTCGCTTGTGATATTCCGGTCGCCCTGCCGGAAAACATCTGGGTGATTCTGGGTCACCCTCCCCATCCTCTTCAACTGAAACAGTGATCTGGTATTTCAATTCCCCATCGGAAATTATGATTACCCTAGGGATTGATCGTAGGGCAGTTCGCCGGCAAAGAATCCTCACCCATCGAAGGTCGATCAAGGTTAAAGAATGAGAATCCACCTTCTGAAAACCACCACAAGCTTTTGCTAGCTCCCTGAAAACCTCTATCTTCCACATATGAAATGGTACCCCACGAAAGCGAATCAAAAAATTATTGATGAAAGAGGGTTCTGTTTTCATTCCCAACTGAGGCGTCCATCTATGGAAGACAAGGGACCCCGGCCTAATCATACGAGATCCATGGGCATCCAACCACTTGGCTTCTGCCCAGTTATCACCCATAAATATGCCCCTGTTTTTAGCAAAGGGGACGATTCAAGCCTGTGATTGTCTCATTAGAGCCAAATTCAGGTCCTCAATCTGCGCCCAAGACAACGTCAAGTTGATCCTTTCTACGCATACACATACCGCCCAGTCCCCTTGCGTTTCCTTATGCTTCCAATCTCGGAAATGGGTTTTCAGATTCCCTTTCTCCATCTGCATACCCTGCCTTTTTCCCTCATCAGCTCAAACCCTTTGTTCGCCACCTTGATCTTGTTTGAGAGTGTCAGTGTTCAGAAACTCCCTTTGGATAAGTAGAGCAAAATTTTTCCAACCATAGGCGTTATAATCCTTAGGAATAATGATATGACGCCCTCTACCATTTCGGGGAGTCACTGATATCTAAGCAAACCATCCATGAGAGTTCCGTTTTCTTTGGAACACCAGAACACCATCCCCTTCATCACGAGTTCGAACCAATTTGTTTCCTCTGGCATACAACATGCTAGCAAAAGAAGATCCACAATCCATGCGAGGAATTGAAATCGGATCTCAATGGACACTGAGTAACCAGATCCCCTCTCCGTAATCTTCACAAAAGTTGTTCGTCCATAGAACGTCCTCACAAAATCAAACGATTTCCTCTCAATCACGCAAACCGCCATTGGTTACAATTTTTTTTGCGACCTATACTTACTGAAAACTTAAACTTGCCCCCTAGGTAATTTCTAAATATAAGACTTTCTAAAAATATGACCATAAAAATTAAACTACTAAAACACATATTCAAGTGGAGCTGTTGACCAACCAACTACTGGGCCCCATCGGTGGACATTAGAGGCCAATAGAGGACAAATTATAAGGTTGTCATCTAGACTGGTTTGTTGGTCCCATGGCAGCCAATTAAAATTAATAAATGCTGCCCATAAGTTCCCCAATTTACATTCAACACTTGAATAAAAAAAACATATTCTACCAATTGGCACTAATGGCCTTTAAAAAAAAAAAAAACCCTTTACAAAATTTGAATTAATCCTTCTTAACACTCTAGCTTGAACCTGGCCCTCTTGTGAGGCGGGACATACATAAGTCTAGCATTGTTGTCTGCATCACCACGCCTTCCCCAACTCAGCCCTTCTAGATGATTCAGGTCCTTGAAACTGTGAAGTTCCTTTTCTCTTCCCTCCTCCCTCCTGATGCTGCTATGTATTGAAAACAAAGATAATAGGAAGAAAATTATACATGTTTTTACTCTCAAATATGTTTTAATATCATGACCAAATCCGAATCGATTATATACTTATATGATTGACATGCAAAATGCTTTTTATATATTTATGTGTTGGATTTAGTTTTCTAGTTTTTGTGTTTACTTGTACACCAAAATTATGGGGCTTTTTTGGATAATTTAAATTATCCAAAAATTGGAGGCACTGTGGGGATTTTAGATATTTATTAATTTGATAATTAGCAATTAGATGAAGCTTTTGCTCATTCTGTTAAGTTAGTCTCTGTTTATGTATTCCTCATTCAATTGTTGCCTTTATATCATGTATCACAAATGATCTATATATTGGAAAGAACATTCTCATAGTAACCCCTCTCTTTGTCATCCAGCAGTTTGATGCTTTACCCCTGAGGCCACCACCTGCCAGTAAAGAAGTGGTTGCGAAGCTTCCAGTTATCACAGTTACTGAAGAAATCCTAGTCAAGCTGGGAAATGAGACAATTTGCACAGTTTGCAGTGAGAATCTGGTTATAGATGACAAGGTACAGGAGTTGCCTTGCCAGCACACGTTTCACCCACCTTGTCTAAAGCCATGGCTGGTAATTACTTTCACTTAACTTTCATGTGTGTGTGTGTGTGTGCGTGTGTGTGTGTTTCTTGGTGGGTGGGGCTAGACAAAAATGACAATAGAAGCATTTGAGAGATTCAGAGATCCATATGGTTCTACTTGTGACAGGATGAACACAACTCTTGTCCAATCTGCCGTCATGAGCTACTAACTGATGATCATGCCTATGAGAGCCGGAAAGAGCAGGAGAAGGAGGCTGAAGAAGAAAGAAGAGGGGCTGCAAATGCCATTCGTGGTGGTGAATACATGTATGTGTAGATGACAAAAGTTAATTCTTCCGATGATTGTCATCATGTGTTGTTATGATGCTGGTGTTAATTTCGTTTTTTCAAGTGCTCAAGTCATATTTCAATACATCATTATATTCAACTCAATAACCTCTTTCTAGGGGCTAGCTTCTAGCATCCTTATCATGGTTAACATTCCATTGGAACCATGAAACTGGTAAGTTGCTTCTGGTCAAGGGATTGGGTTAGCATCTAGTTAATCCGTCTATTAGTTTACTAGGCTGAAAAGTTCATTTAAGTGGAATGGCCTTTGGGATTATGTCACTCAACTTGTCCGGATATGATTTTTAATGGCTATCCAAGAAAGTAGGACAAAAATATTTGGCTCTAATCCTAAATACAAAGTGCACTGGTCTAAAGAGGAGCTTATGTTTACACTAAAAGACTCAATATATGACATTATTTTAGAACAAGAAGAAAAAAAAAAAGTATTCTTCCTCCTTCAATTACTGAATTCCATGAGTTCTTCATAAACTATATTTTGTTTATTGAATCACCATTCAAATCCCACCTCTTGCACATTGCCTGGTTATCAGTCCATCTCAATCTGCGGCCATACCAAAACTGAAACCTGCGTCTAAACACATCAGAAGAAGACCTTGAAGGTGTACTGGAATAAACAGGAAAACGTAGATATTAATACGAAGTCATCAAAAAACATGCTCGGGTTTTGGGCTCCGAAAGATGGATGTAGCAAAACACTAGAACCTTCAATTGTAGGCTACTACTTCAATGGCCATAGCCCAGTAACACACGATGACAGTTCCAATCCCAACCATTATGTCTATGACAATACCTGGAATGAAACAACGGGAAAGAAGCTTTAAATGGTGAAGTATCCATGGTTTTCCAGTCTCTTTATCACCATGATTTTTGAAGCTTAAATGGTAAAGCATGCATGGTTTTCAGTCTCTTATCACCATGACTTTAGACTATTTCAATTGATGCCGAATAATTTAATGGAATTGAAATATGTTGGAAAGCTAGGCGATGTTTTGACACGTTTTCCCTTTTGAACCTTCAGTCCTGTCTTCGCAGAACTTGCAACTTAAAATTTCTATGGTTTGTTCTGTGAAGTCACAATTTGGGCATTTCCTTTGTCATCTGTTTTAGCACCAAGATGTCTAAGCAGCCCGCCACGTTCTTTTTTAATCTCTGCAATCTTACAGTTGCTCGTTATTAGGACGTAATGGCCTACATGCAGGAATTGGAAGAAATGTTCAGGTGTAAAAAGGGGACACCAAATTAAAAAAACCCACCATGTGTCAATCATTGGCACGCCTACATAGGCCAGTGTCAACACAGACAATCATTCTCCATTCTCCTTTTAAAATTGGAAGAAAATGTTCTGTGATGAGAAAGTGTCTGTAGTGTGTATGGTGAATATGATAAGCTGACATGTATTGTGTTTGGGGTTAAAAATGTCCAAAAAAGTCTTCAGATGAAAAGTAAGTGTCAAAAAAGCAACACCAATTTCTAAAACCCATCACGCGTCAATCAATGGCATGCTTATAGAGGTGCGTCAACACAGTCATTCTCCTTCAAATATAATGTATAAACAAAACTTCTTTTGACTATTCCAATGCACCAACTAATTAGGAAATTACATTGATTCACGTCTTAGCCCATTGAGAGTTAGATTTCACCTCGATTGTTTGTCTCTTACCTTCATTTCTACTCAAGTTCAGGTAGGTAACGTTAACCACTGCTCCCTGTTAGAGGGTAGAGGGCATGCACATCAGCTGCCAAAAAGTAATTTACACTTTTGGGAGGGGAGGGGGGGAAGGGGATATTTCAGCACTGATGTGTCAGGGGGCAGTGGTTAGCGTTGGTTAAGGGGAGCATTCCCCATCTTCTGAGTCAAAAGTTAGTTTCACCACATTCACTTTATACCGTAGAGGATCTGAAATTGTTTGATGCTAGAATGACTCATTTTAGAAAAAATTACTATAAGCAAAGAACACAATGAGAATAAAATTTCTAAAAACATCCTGTTGGTGCGAAAATTTTCTTTTTCCCCATGTTGCTCTGGGTATGAGTATCCTCGCGTATTGGGTCAAGTTTGGTATATGCCTCAACAAAGAGGACTTTCCTAAGATTTCAAAGGGAAAAAAGTGAAAAGTTTTCAAACTTTGTTAATGCAACTGAATGATGTCACAGTACAAATATTTCGCTTGATCTAAGGGATTGCGAACCTCTTAGAAGGGGTCACCCCGCTCGATATCAAACAAAATGATTACAGAAACTATGAATGAACCAGGTTCACCCCTTCTTGAACCAAATTACAGACAAAGTTAAGCTACTCCTACTCTTAAGATGGACATACTCATATCCCTAAAATAGAAATGAAATTTGATGTTAATGTTTGATCCTTTTTTTTTTTCTTCTTGTCATCCATTTACACTAAGCCAAGTAGTTTTAGTGGTTGTAACTGTTTCTTCACATTGATGGATGATTTCTCCTACTTTTCACTCATCTTCATTGTTGTAGCCACTTCCCATACTGTGACAGGTGTTTGTAATGGAGTGTGTAGTGGTCTTGTTTTGCCAACTTCGTGTAGATAGTGATCTACTATTGTTGCACCCTAGTTGTCATGACACGTCTCTTAATGTCAGCTCCGTCATGTGTCCCTACTCATGGCTCTATTCTTAAACCCATAAAATCCATGTGTCATCTTTTCATAGATGGATTTTTAAGATGGTTCCAACAAATGCCCCCAACACGTGATTAGTTTAGATTATAATTAGACACATGTGACCTTCTTCTATCACATTGGGTTCATGTACCTAAACTGTATTGATATATTTCTAGTGGTCCATGTTTGAAGATGTAACTAATTTGATTAGGTTGTCTCAAATGGCACCACTTTTAGGATGAAAATATCCTCTGGCATTAACTACTTCCAAGATTTGTCCAACTTTTGATGATCTCAAGAAGAACAAACGGCGGTTTCTGCATGGGAAACTAAACCGTCTTCGTTACTTTCTGTTAACCCCTTCCTCAATGAGTTTATAAATACCAACTCCAAGTATTAGTTTGTTTTCATCTCCTTTCGTCATGATAGCATCTCATCTTCCCTACAACTATATTGTCGAGCCTCGATACTCTGGAGTGGTTTCAATCTTTGTTAAATGAGGTAATTGTCATTTAAGACTTATAACTGGTACCTGGATTCTTTTACTCATGAGAATGTTTGAAGCACATTTCTGGCACCATGCCCTTGGCCTGACCCATTATTCCCCGTTTGGAAAATGGTCGTTTGATCTTAGGTCTCCCTATTTTCAAGAGCAGACATGATACATGGATCTATTAGATAATCCTAGAGTACTTCTCGGGACGTAGAAGAGTGTTTTATTGATAGAGAAGTGGATCTATCTGCAACTTTGGAGATTGAGTCACCATTTACACATAGCATGCTCTTTCCCGCATGCAGCGATTCTAAAAAGGATTGCACATCTGGAGAGGCATGCTGATTTGAGCCCTTCCTCTACTCCTTTTGCTCAAAATCGTTATTCCAGATAGCTCCAGAGGTGACCTCCAGAAGGATAAACGACATCTTCATCTGGGTTTCTTCAATTTGTAGCAATGTATAGGTCGAACAATTTCTATTGAAAACTGTGCTCCACCTTTGTCAACCGCCAACTTTATGCCTTACCTTGATTTATTCCATAGAAACGATCCATGGTATTGATATGAGCCTTCGTATTTACATCATTTCGTTAATTTAAAACATTTTTTTCCTTAAACATTGTTTGTCTCAAGAAGAGCCTTTGTAAATTTTAATTTATATATATATATATATATTGGACATTTTGTTATCCTTGGATTCTATCCTTTTCATTATACTTTGTCGCACTAGACTCTTTTTATTGTTGGACATTCTTTGCCCTTACACAAGCCACAATATTTAGCTCACGTTATTAGTTCCTAACATTTTTGTCTTTGAACCCCTTTTTCTTTTAATATGAGGATTTATGATGCTTCGAATGATTATTCTCAAATTGACGAATGCCTTCATCAATATCTTCACTATTTTACAACGGCCTTACCCATGCGAATGGTCATTCAATCATGCAAAAAATTTCTACTCCTAGAAGTGATATTGCCCCCTAAGGTGTACTACTAGGTTTGTCTCTTATAAGAATCTGACCCTCGACATGGCTTAAGCTATCTTGATTAGTCATTTTAAGCCCCCAAAGCGTTATATTGTTAGCGTTAAGTCCCACTGTAGCGGTACCTTCAGAAAATAGCCCCTTTGCGGTATAATACTTCTTTTTTTTATTCCTTTTTTATATTCCTTTTTTAGTCATGATTAAGCTTGTTGAGACCATGTTTTTAGGCCAAGGGTACAGACTTTTCTTTTTTCTTTCGGCCTCTTGGCTTTTTTCGCTTCCAAATCCTTCTCTTGGGTCAAAATTGCTTTCAAGAAATTAACTTATTCTTTGTCAATTGTCTAGGCCTTGACTTCTTTTAGCTCTATTGATTGTACAGTCATTAAGCATCATTGAATCATATGATTTCAAGGCACTCGACTTCATTTTTTAGATCCCAACATCTTGGTCGAGAATTTGTTTACCTTGATACTCGACACTCAAGTCTTTTGAATCGTGGTAGCTATCTTTATTATCCTAGGATCAACCTATTTGATCATCCCATATTAAGTCAACAATAGTTGTGTAATTGTCCCTTTTGGGTCATCAGTCATCTTTCATGCTCGATTATTGCTCGGCATTTCTTGCTAGTCATTTTGCTAATTGTGACTGTATTAATGTCCATTTGTACTAGGACATAGATGGACTCGACTTCTTTTGTTTGGCACACCACTCAACATGCCAATTCACCTTCCCCTAGTTTGACATTTTTGTCACTACCATCGACTCAACCTTGGTTGACTTATCGAAGGTTTTGTTTTTCTTCTGGTATTTATTGGGAGTCGATTGGCTTGTAAACTCAATCGATGGCATCTTGAAGCAGTGAAGCTCAATGTCGATTTCGACAACATTAAGTTCCCTAAGGGATTGGCTCTCTTTATTTGTTGATTCAACATACGGCCCTTTATTTGCTTACCATGAGGTTTGCTTAACATAGACTTCATGTGGCTGTCTTCTTGTTTCATTCGTCGATCCTTGTCTATGCATCAACCGTGTGACTTGACTATTATCTAGTTGATTTGTGGGTTCGACTTCCTTTACAGGAACATTTCTTGTTATTGGAACTTTTTCTAATAATCGAGGAGTTTTTCGAGTATTCTTCAAAAAGTTGGAGTTCCTCATACCTTTCTTTTTGAAGTACCTCTGATGCTCGACTATGTCAATTATGTCCCTCTAGAACATGTTCTCTGTTGCTAGCCATCTCTTGAGGAGCCTCCTCACAGGGGATATCCATTGGGACATCGAATTTTGATCATCAAAAGGAATTTTCACTCGACCTTACCCCAAAGCTTTGTAGGGGACCTTGGTGTGGGATTACTGAACTTCTTTTTTTCAAACCATCTCTTCGCATCCCGTCCTAGACTTCTCTCGATTGAGCCTTGTTCAACCAATATCTTGAAGGCTATAGAGATCGCTTCAGCCAATCTGTCGAAGGCATCAAGTCCATCGTTAGAATCTGGGGACTTCTTGTGCCACAATCTCCCATTAAAAGGATTGCACTTTGTCTTTGGGGTGTTGGTATTTCCTTTCCATCGAAGTGTGCTCCCACTCTATTGTGGTCACCAATCTCTATGTTGGTGGGAAAATTTTCTCTTTCTCCACGTCGCCCCGAGTATGGGTACCCCGGGTTACTAGGCCAAGTTCGGTACATGCCTCAACAAAGAGGACTTTCCTGAGACTTCAAAGGGAAAGAACTGAAAAGATACCAAATATTTGTTAATGCAACTAAATGATGGCATAGTACAAATGTCTCGCTTGATCCAAGGAATCGCGAACCTCTTGGAAGGGGTTGCCCTACTCGATATCAAACAAGATGATTACATAAACTA